>DF239743.1:125070-140333 GCA_000507305.1 Breviolum minutum Mf 1.05b.01
GTACTACGCCATACTACTTCAGTACTACTCCAGTACTACTCCGTACTACAAAGTACTACTCCAGTACTACAAAGTACTACTCCGTACTACAAAGTACTACTCCAGTACTACAAAGTACTACTCCGCACAACAAAGTAATACTGATACTCCAGTACTACTCCGTACTACAAAGAAGTCAAAAAAACCTCGTGACGTGATTGAGGCTGTGACTTGGATGATGACAAAGCTGCAAACTTTAGGAATCCCAGTACCATACGGACCGTGCCCGAGAATTCCTGTCAGCAGAGTTTAAGAACTTCATCAAGAAAAAAGAGGTGGCTCAATCGTGCACATCTGGTGACGAGGCTAGATCGAACGGCCGAGTCGAGTCAGAGCTAGGTGTAGTTCGAGGACTAGCTCGAACCATGATGCGAGCAAGTGCAGCTGAGGAGGAGATGTGGCCACTGGCGATTAGAACAGCATCCGAGGTTCGTTTCCGCCAACAGCTTCAAACACTTGGTGTGCCAACTCAACCTGTGTTGCCGTTTGGGGTGAAAGCGCTGGCAAAGAGGAAGCTTTGGAATCGTCAATCCCAATGGCAACATCCCAATACTCCAGTTCGCCTCTGGGGCCCAGCTTGTGATATGAGTATGTTGTCAAATGCATACTTTGCTCAACTGGAGACTGGCAAGTTTGTTCGAACCACAGCAGTCATCATACCAAGAGTGATTTCCCCAAATGAAGAGGTCACCGTGATGCAGGTGAATCCACCAAGGCCATTGAATGAGATTTCCACGGAGGAGGTTGATAGCCAAATCTTTGATGGACTTCCGCCTCCAGATCCTGAAGACCCAATGTCAGGCTTTGTGGAAGATGACATAGCATCACCGGACTCAGAAACGGGGGAGCCAATGGCCATCTTAAAAGATGTGGAGGTGGTGACAGAGGTTGCAGTGACTTTGGATGGACCACCAACAACAACCAATCCTCGGACAAGAAGACTTCATGGTAAGCACAAGGTGATTCCTCAACTTTCTGAGGTACCAGCATTGCTTCGGAAAGCATCCAATGCTGGGGGGGAGTGCCCTCTAGAGGAGGTGGTTGCAGCTCAAGAAGGAGTGGAAAATCTTGAGATTTGGTTGCTGTTTCAACATCAACAACTTCAACAAGTTTTGCAGCAGTGTGCAGCAGAGATGATGGATGGAGAGGTTGAAAAGATCCAAGCTGAAGTGGCCAAGAAAGCAAAAAGAGAAATCAATGCTACGAGGCCAAGCCGCGAACTTTGATGACAGCCAAGGATGAAGCACAGGAAGAAGTACTTCAAACACGAACGGTGTCAGTACAAGAAGTTCGAAAAGATATGGACTCCTGGAAGCAGCCCTTTGAGGAAGAGTACCAGACACTATGCAGCACAGTGATCAAGCCTCTCACTCCTTCGATGTTGAGACAAGCTATGAGTTCGGCAACCCATGTACTACTCCAGTACTACGCCAATACCACTCTGTACTACAAAGTACTGCTCCAGTACTATTCCGTACTACAGAGCACCACTCCGACCTCTGAAACGACGTCAGAACGACGTCCTTCCAGTACTACTCCGTACTACGCCAGTACTACAAAGGCTTCCAAAACGAGCATTTCGTGCGAGGCTTCCGCAACTTTTCACAGAAAAAGCTTCCAAAATGATCGTTTCGTGCGAGGCTTCCTCCAAATTTCACAGAACAAGCTTCCAAAACGAGCGTTTCGCGCGAATGCTTCNTGGGATTTGTATTGGTGGGATACGTTTGCGATTCCTGCTGATGCACACCTTTTGAATGGATACGCATTGACTGGATACGCATCGCATGGATACGTATTGGTGGGATACGTGTTGAAGGAAAGGGTATTGGTGGGATTGGTATTGAATGGATATGTGTGCAAAACCTGCTGATGCAAACCTTTTGAATGGATACGCATTGAATTGGTGGGATACGTATTGGTGGGATACGTTTTGAATGGACTGGACATGTGTGGGATATGTGTGGTGTAATGGATATGTGTGGGATATGTGTGGTGTGAGATACGCCAACAATCTTCTGAAGAACCCTGCGACGAAACGTCTTTCGGGAAAAAAGCATGGTCCCAAAGGAAAACATGCAAACGAATTACGAATGACGACCAAGAGACTATATGACGTTCCCGCATCTGATCTTAGCCTCCTCGCCTTCTATCTCTTTCAGAGCTGATTTAGCTATCGTAGAACCTCACTTAATCTTTGGGAAGATGAAGAACTTTTTTGAACTCCTGGCATCACAGCCAGAACTGGCATTCTCAGATTCGTCTAGAATCTAAATCTAAATTGTTTTTTTTCAGACTCTTTTTCCTCTTTGATGATGGAACTCACACAGCACCTTGCTAAGATTTTAGACACGGTTTCAAGACAAACGAGAAGTTCTAAGACTGTGGTAGGACGTACTGGTATCGTTGATTTTGGTTGAAGGTCCCCTTTGCTTCTTGTTGGTTTTGTTTGTTGCTTGTTTGTGCTGGTCTGTTGTTCTTTTTCTCTTTGTTGGTGTTCTTCCTTCCTCTTCTTCTTTCTCTCTTCTTTTTCTGCTTGCTCTAAAGCTGTTTTGTGTATTTTTCTGCCTGCCTTCGCCTTCTAGCTTGCTCTTACTGAATCCAGAGCAACTTCATTCGAGCTTGTATCTTGTGCTTGACGCAGCATGTACACCAGGTTTTCATTCCGTGCATGGACTCCGAGCCATTTTAGAGATCTCGCGCGGCCACAAAAAAAAAGCGGTGTGTTAGGTTCTTTTTGACTTAATTGGTTGGAAGGCAGTCATATCGGAAAAAAAAGGGAGTTAAAAAATGGTTGTAAGTGAGAAAAAGAGTTTCAATATCCTCGGCTCTTGTCACTTCGAACTGTTCGTCTCCTCTTTCTCCTCTCCTATACTGCCGTCTCTAGGTCCGCCCGCCGCGTAGAATCCACAAGTGATTCGGATCCAGTGATCTCCCGTGGCCATGGAAGATATAATATAAAGTCCGTGTCCAAGTCTAAGAAAGAGCGCCAGGGCCTCACCACTAAGGTCTCCTTTGACCTTCTTGCGACGGTCGCTGAATCCCTTGCTGACTAGTGACTAGGCTCCACGCGCTCTACTCTTAGTTCCTTTCTTTGTTGCTCCACTGGCTGTGCTTCTGGAAAGATTCCTCTATGTATCTCTGCTTTCTTGTGGTCTGGCTGTGCTTCACTACATCCGGGAGAAGAACTACTGAGAGGACAGTGAGAGGACTCTAAGTGGCCGCGTGGGTTTCGTTTCACGAGTTTCACCAAGCCCTGACTTGGTCAAGGCGCGCGGTAGACTCTGACCTCCGATGGTCTGGTTCACCGGACTTTAAGTTGCGCTTCTTGTTAACTGTCTTTTTACCTAGTACGTTGATGGTGTCGATCACCCCTGCCGATGCGCTCTTGTCACAGGTATCTCGACACCCAATGACATCTCGTGCGACGCTTAGGTACGGCGCGTTTCATCGACACAGACTCCGGCATGGCCTCTCTGTCCTTGACACGCTCGCTCCCACTTTTCACTTGCTCGCTCGCTGACTGAAGGAGATAGAGAACAAACCCTCGAAGAACAGCAAGCTAGTCCAGTGACCCTGAAGGATGTTCAGGACGGACAGGTTTAACTTGTGTTGTTTTCGCACCTTCAACTTCGCTTCTCACGTGCTTTCTTGTGGTTGGTTTGCTGTGGTTCACCGTAGTTGAGTCAGCCATGGCCAAATTGAACCTTACCCTTGCTCAGCTAGAGCCGAGTGTGGAGAAGGCATACTATGACATGGCTGCTGGACCTGGTGGTTGGCATCGGAATCGGGAACAGTATGCCTGTTGGTGGTGGATCTAGCAGGGATGCATCCAAAAGACGTTGTGATGATGACTTTGAGTTTGAAAACTATGAGGCAATCATGGCGGAGCAAGAGGCTTTGGATGCCAGTGCTGAGCACAATCGCGACATGGTTGGACCTGGACCTCGAATGCCACTGGGACACGATGGTTCCCCAACCAATACGCAGTTGGGAGGAGAAGTTTCTCCCGGTGGATACCACGGATTCTGCGTGGGATGACACACTCTGTGAGCTACCATCGGTGAAGCATCTTCAGCTATCCTACAGCGAGTTGCGGGATGCAGCAAGAGCTGGTGATACGCGTATCTGTGGGCTTTTGAACTTCTGCTGCTCGAGCTTCGGAGATGAAGGTGTCCGTCAAATCATGCAAGGAGGTGCCTGTACCAAAGGAGGGTACGACCTGGGTGCATGGTTGAAAAGGAATGGATGGGATATTGCAGAAACCAATGCTGGTTCCACCTTTCGCCGAACTTCGGCTTCAAAGGCCAAGGCCATGGCAAAGAGCTCTGTTAAGTGAGCTATGGATGGATTGGTGTCTACAACCTTCGCTTTAGGTTTTTCAACTGTGACGGCGCAGTGGATTTCTGTTTGTAGGTTTGTGGATGAACAACGGATGGATTGGCTATGAATGGATGGGCTATTGCATTGGTTGGCAATGCACCGTGGAAGTATGAGCCTCAACCATGTCGAAAGGGGGTGTGGAAATATTTGGTTCCTACGTCACCCTGGTATGGTGAGGGACATCAGTTGAGGTCTTATGGTATTTGCAGCACGGTTCTTTGTTTAGTGGCTGAGTAGCTGTTTGGTGGTAGACTTCTACCTTTTGCTGTTTTCGGATGGCAATGACGCTTTTTGGTGAGTTTCATGCTTTCAACAATGGTTTTGGTGACGTTGGTGGACTTTGACACCATATTTAAAGCCACTATGGTATTTTGACGAGAATCCTGCAAGTATCATGAGTTTTTGCATGGTGGAGCTGGAGATTCACGAAGTTTGAATTCACTTTCGGTGATTTGGCCGCGGAGAAGATGTTTCAGCTTTGGCATGTAATTTCACTTTGAAGTTTCGACGTTTTACTTTGGCTCTCAGCTGTGTGAAGACAACAAGAGCAGAAAGCATACCCTCACGACACTGTCACTTTGTTGTTCGTGGTTGAAAAGAAAGCTGGTGTGAGAGTGAAGTTTGTCTCTAGGTTTTTCCCCGAAGGACGTGTTGACTTGCTTGGTTTGGACTTTTTGTGTTGGGTTGTCGGGTGCGTTGCGAGAATCTGCCTATAGTAAGTTATACTTGTGTAACTTCACACTATCCCAGCACACTGGTCACTTTCTTTAGCTTCCTCGTGCCGTCCCCCTTTTGAAAAGGCATCAATTTGACCTCCACCAATGAATTGATCGCCTGTGTTGCTCCGCGCCCTAGATGCGTGGCGTGCTTTTGCCCGTATGATGTCCAACCCTCCCCCTTGCTCTTTGATCATCATTCCGCACTAACCCCACATGTAGCTTCGTCGTTTCATGTCTATCGTGCAGCGCCCACAGGTTTGGAACCACAAACTAGCTGCTAGCTCAAGCCAATTTATTTTTGGCCAAGTGCTCGTATGCTTCCTTGTTTCTGTGCAGGACAGATAACTTGACTGAAGTGGTGCGCGAGAAACTGCCAAATACTTGCAAGTGAAAGTCGGAACAAAATAGTATACGTTATCGTGTCTTTTCTGCTAATATTTGTGTGATTGTGGTTGAAAGTTTCATTCTTCTGGCTCCTCTCTAGCTGTGGATGTTTTCTTAACATCGACCGACTCATTTCCTCTTCCTCTCTTAAGTTTCTTCTTGTTGCAGTTCCAGTTCTTCAAGTTCTCGCTCGAGATCGGATTCTGTGATAGCGACTTGAAATAGGCAAAGAAACAGGCAAGAACCTCCCTTAAAGCTCTCCCCATCCCGCTGTTCCTGTTTCCAAGTTCCTGTTACTTTTATTGCGCAGTGGAAGGACGCCAGCATCGACCTCTCTTCTTCCTGTGGGGCAGGCTATCCGCCATATTGGTATAGGGCCCTGTCCCACAGTTAACCTTTTTCAATTCATTCCTCTGCCCCTCTGCCCTGCTTGCATCTCAAAGGTCTTGGTTATCCGCCATAGTGGTTGGTCCCATTGGTCTGTTCTTTTTGCTGGTTTGCACTTTGTTACTAGCAACACGCTTCCTCGCCTACTGTTAGTCATTTCACGACGTCTATCATTAGTATCATCATCATCATCACCATCAACATCGTCATCATCATCATCATCATCATCAACATCATCATCAACATCGTCATCATCATCATCATCATCGTCATCATCATCATCATCATCCCCATCGCAGTCATCATCATTCTCATCATCATCATCATCATCATCATCATCGTCATCATCATCATGATCATCACCCTCTAGTCACTTCCCACCCCATTGTACTCGGGCTAGCCGCCATATTGGTAGGACCCTGTCTACATCTCTTCCCCACTGTGGGCAGCGGTTATCCGCCGCATTGGTTGGTCCCGCTCCTGCTCCCCGTCCTTTTGTCTCTGTTTACTTAGGACAACCGCCATAGTGGTAGGACTCTGAGTATCCTTGTCTTCTCTCATCTTTCTTCCTTTCTCCTCTACTATCTTCTTTTCTTTCTCTCGCCTGGGCCGCCCGCCGCGCGAATCCAAAGTGATTCGGATCCAAAGTGATCTTTCTTCTTGTCTCTCCCTTCCTTCGCCGGTTGCCATGGAGGATCCAAAGTGGTCAAGTCTCTTCTCGCGCTTCGCCTCGGGTGCCATGGATGATCCAAAGTGATCTGCTGCCGCCTTGCGCTGCCACCAACGCTGCAAGAAGAGCGAGTGGAGTCCTTCTTGCAAGGCCTCCTCTCTCTCTTCTTCTAGCTAGTTGGTTTCCCTACACTCCTTGTGCGGCTCTTTTCCTTCCATTGCTTTCTTGGGCGGGACCTGCCTGCACAGGAGATTTTTCTTTCGCTCTTTTCTTCTCTTCGTGGGTCCACTGACTGTGCCTCTAGTTCCATGCCCTTTCCGTTGCCTTCACTACGTGCCATGGCTGGGCCTCGCTACGTCCTGTTGAAGAACATCTGAGAGGAGTCTGAGAGGACTCTGTCCTGGGTTGGTTAAGTTGCCTTGCGCTCTTCAACTTTCAGGCACGCGTTAGTTCCTCTGACGCTGTGACTTGGTTCAGCGTGTCTCACCGGACGTTCAGGCCATCTGGTTTTGTGATGTTACTTGTGATAATTTAATCTTGTACAGTCAATGGTGCTCGCGTCCTGATTTCTGGATGCCCCAATTGTCACGGGTATACGCCCAATGACCACTCAGTGCGCCATTTTCCTCCCTGCTTGTCCTATACACCGTCATTGACTTGACTCCGGAATGGTCTTCTCGTCAGTGACTGTCGCGACCGCGGAGGTAAAATTAATTAGTTTTGTTTCTTAATTCGTTGTTGCTTCAAATGCTTTGGCCTTTGTCGTGACTTGTTGAATGTTTTTTGCGAATTAAGTCTACGTCCGTTTCGGAATAGTTTAGCTGACTGAAGGGTGAACCGCCCAGGACCTTTTGGCACCCAAGCGCTCCCAGCCTTTTTCTGCACCCGCTCACTTGATTTTGCGTGCTTTGTTTTTTCAATGTCGTGTTTTTTTTCCAGACCAGATATTCGGCAGCAAGTTTTTTGCAGTCTCATACTCATACGTAAGATTTTGACCGACCATGCTGTCGCAGCACGTTCGACGCTTCAGAAAAAACTTGGTTCAAAGCAAAATGTGTTTTTCAATGGTTACTTTCCATTCATTTGCCTTTCCATCTGCCTGCATTATTGACATCCTTGCCTCTACCATTCTTAAACTTATCTCTCCCTTGTCGTGCTTCTACTGGAAGTTCTAGTTTGTTTCGTGCACTCTATCGGAAGCTCTCGGCTCGTTTTGTCTGTAGTAGTGGTAATTCCTCTGTCTTTACTCTTAGCAACGTCTTATCTGTTCTTATCCAGCTGTGTGGAAATAGCAGCTTTCTTGAGAACGCAGCTTTGCACTTAGAAGGAGATGATGTGGTGACAAACCACACGTTGAAGGCCACAACGCTTTCTTCGCGTGTTTTTTTTGCTCGATGCTGCTTGGGTATGTTCCGGGCGGACCGCCCTTCAGTCAGCGAAGTCAAAGTGAAAATAACGGCTTGAGTTAGTGGCCATCACATTTCAAAACACATGGAAGTTTACAGCAAACAAATTAACAAAAACATGCAGAAACAACAAAGGGAGGACAAAAATGGTGATGTTTTTTGGTGTAAGCTGATAACTCCTTATTTTTAAAACTCTCTGTGATTTTTATGAGCGCGCAAAACTCATATTCGATGTTTGTGAATGCACATGTGTCTATAAATTTAATTTAGTTTTGTTTGGCTGAATGAACCCACCTTTGTCACGAGGTGAATGGGGAAGGCACCTTGAAACTTCACTGAACATTTGTGTGTTTTGTTGACCTGTGCCATGTTAGGTCTTATATATCCGTTTATGACATCTCAAGGGGAGGCCTCCCATCCCTTTCATATTTCCGCCCCTGAGTGCAGGTGTGGCAGAATTTTGTCATAACTCCAACATCGCCTGCTTAGTTCAGGGTGAAAAACACTGTGAGTTCTTGTCTCATGTTTGTTGATGTTGATTGTCATGTGTAAGATGGTATTTTCATAGGTAATAATTGATTTATTGAATAATTAACTAATTATGTATTTTTTCACTTTATTTGCTTATTGTTTTTTTTAAATTGATGTATTTATTTTTGCATTATTTCTTTAAATTATGTATTTTTTTGAATGTATTTCAATATTTAAATATGTGATACGTAAAAATGAAAAAAATGTATGCTAAATATGGAAAACGGTATGTGCCAACATGTAAATATGTTAAAATGTAAAACTGTTTGGAATTAACTTGAAAAACTGCATTTGTGAAAAGATTATATGATTTGTGTAATTCTGTAAATATCAATTTTTGTAAAGACGTATTGAGGCAGAAAAATGAAAATTTGCAAATATGTATTTCTGTTTATGTGTAGATGTGAGCAAGTGTTCGCATGTATGCATGTATAGTAAATTTAAAAATATGCTGTATGTATATTATGTAGATTTCAACTTTGCACGTTGAAAAGGAAGTAACGTGCGATATTTTGTTCCGGTGCGCTGGTGATGCAATAATGCATGTTCTGAATTAGCGGCCTTGTTTGAACAATATGTTTCAATTTTTTAGATGTTGGTTCAAAATTTGCCAATTTCGTTGGGTTTTGAATGATTAAGGTCCTTCGTTTTGCCCACTAGATTCACTGGTGTTTATTCACACTGATGCGACGAGCAAACATAAAGGTTTCTTGAATCCGTTTGTGAAGTGAATATGCTTCATGTTTTTGTCCACCCAACATTTTTTTTTGCAATGGTTTTTATGGCCATGGAGTTTGCCATTTGGTATTTCAGTCAGCATGCACAGATTTTGTTTGACCACGGTGGAGCTGGCATGGACAGATTTGTTTTTTCAGCCAAACCAACGGTCTGGCATTTGGTTCGAACCTTCGTTATTGCTGAAGCATCTTTGCAGGACTGGTTGATGACATAGGCAACAGTGGGGCATTGTGCTGGCTCGTATTTCATCTCCTAAAATCTCAATCACTCGATGGGAGGGGCATCGAAAGCCGCATGTGGTGAATTCCGCAGTGCTCTCTTTGGCGATGTTGAAAAAATTGGTTTGGTACTTGTTGTTGCTTCAGGTTGCATGATTTGATTCCACCTCAAACAACTGGACACACATACGTCGTATATAATGTGGGAGGCGTGCAAAACTGCGTGAGTAAAATATGGCAGAGGACCCCAGCGTGTGAGAGTTTTGTCACATGCAGCGCTCAAAATTTGATTTCCAAACCTGATGCTTGGGATGTGTGTGGACATGAAAAAATTCAGGAGTGCTCGGTTGTAGTTGGGGTCCGAATTCGTCCTTTCAATGACAGAGAGAAGGCGTTGAATGCTCAGGCGAACAAATTTAATGTCGCATTGGTTGGTATTTGTTATGTACTTCTGGTGTGCTGTTGACCTTGTAGGCCCCGACACCTGAAACCATATAAAGCACCTGTTGAATTTGCAATTGTTGAATTTCTGACATGACGAGCCCCCTTGCTTCCATTGTGCCAGTTGTGTGTCGATGTGGATGGGCCCACAACCATTCTCCAAAATCCTCCAGAGATGGTAGTAGAATCTGGCAAGGGCAAGGCAGGCACTTAATGATGCAGCTTTCAATTCTTGAGTTTTCTTTGTTTGCAATGTTTTGCAGCGCCTTCGCCAGAGGAAGCAAAAAAGTTCACTTTCGATGCCTCATTTTGGAGCGTGGACCTTTCTTCCATTTAAGAAAGCTTGACGCATCAAAAACGGCAAAAACATGCTCTCATAGTGTGCTTGTCTATTTGCATGTGAGTGCTAAGCTGCTAAGTCCCAAGGTCATGATGGCTTTGAAGTCAACAGTGATGGATACTGTTGCGCAGCTCCTGGTAGCAGGCTTCTTGCCTCGGTCTGATATGTTTTTATTGTGTCATTCAATTGGATTTGTCACTTTGTCCCCCAATCTGCCTTCTTGTTTCAAAGCCGTTTCAAGTTGGATCTGTCATGTCTATGAGTCTATGCTTGCAGATCTCTGCACTCAGGTATGCTGATCAACGGACGGTATTTGAGACGTTTGGCAAAAGGATATTGGATAGTGATTTGGCCCCAGGTCCAGAATCGGCACTTTGTGTTGAAGGCAAACGAGGTCTAATGAATATCAACATCTCTCAACTACACTGAGAATCATTTTGCAAAGCGAGGCCTGGGAAGGCTTCCATTGTTGTCTTTTTGCCTACGGCCGAGATCCCAGCATTGGCTGAATGTTTTAGGAAATCTGAGTTTCTTCAAGTTCAATGACACCAGCAAGCCCCTCCAAGCACATTTCATATTGAGGGCAAACTGGTGCTGGGAAGAGCTATTCTATGGTTGGCTATGGCGCCAACAAGGAATGATTGCTCCCTTTTTTTGCATGCAATCTTCCAGAATATTGTCACATGCAACCACGCACACCTCATTGAAGGGCATTGTGCCGATCTCCTGCGAAGAGATTTTCAAGAGAATATCAGCAAAGCTCTCAGCCTCGACATGCTGCTTAAATAGGCCTTGAGAATAGACCCGAATCTTGATCTCGTGGCTTGCTGCAATGGAAGCCTGATTTGCTCAAGTTCTAGCAAGGCAAACACCGATGCAA
This sequence comes from Breviolum minutum Mf 1.05b.01, assembly GCA_000507305.1. Lineage (NCBI taxonomy): Eukaryota > Dinophyceae > Suessiales > Symbiodiniaceae > Breviolum > Breviolum minutum. Next base: position 136,204 of record DF239743.1, read on the forward strand.
ATCTCACCTACGAGGTCATGGTGTGCTTCGCCTAGTTTTGTTGCTTTTGGTTTTAGTATATTCCGCAGTACTGCTGGGTGTAGATTACCTTGTTTGCCGCTATCAAATTGCATTGAGGTCTATGGTAGAGATCTACAATGAACAGGTACAGGACATTGGACTTTGCATGCAGTGGAGGGCAGAGTGATGCAAAGCAAAAAAAGTTGCGAACTATCTTGAGTAACAAGACAAGGAAGAGGAATTTACAGGGTTGTGCTGATTGAAGACATGTTTCGGCATTTTCAGCGGCCAGGACCTTTTAGTCCCTCCTAAGGATCGACCAAAGAAAGGTGCGGAGATCCTTGGAAGAATCTTTGGAGTTTGTTTGCTTATTTCGACCTATTTGTTGCCCAGGTCTTGAAATTCGCGAGTCACAGCAGCCGAAGACTTTGTTTTTGTCTTTTCATGAGCTTGCACTTGCATTTTGTATGAGCTTGTGTATACTGTATCTCTTCCCGCCGCACTCTGCTTGAAATGCCTCTAGGTTAGGAATCTATATTGCTGGAGTTTCGCGACGACCAGTGGATTCATACACTTCCATTGAGGCAGCATTGCAAAAAGTTTCTTCTGGCCAATCTTTTTGACATACCAGGAAGACAGTGATGTCCTGGCAGGCGGTAGTCGAAGAAGGGACAGAAAATCGAACGGTTGGCGCTACCTTGAAGCTCTGTCAAGATTGGTGTCAACAAAAGGTTGCAATAAGGGCTTGTATAAACCAATATGTCATATGTGTGAGCCGTGCCATCGACTTTATGGTGGAGTTGAACTTGGCTTCCAACCAAGGATGAATGCGACGTCAAGTCGAGTTGCAACCTCAGTATATCAGACAGAAGTTTGCTTGCAGGCTTGTCAGACATTTCCTTTGCTGGGAGTCCATCTGCAACCTGCTTAGCCGTTCAGCTGAAATTGGATTTCCGGTTTCCCGTTTACCAAGGCTCACACAGTCTTGACAATTGAATTCAAGCAAGTCTCACAGGCTGTGGTTTCGATTGAATTCCTCACAAACAGCCTCCGAGCCTGCCATTTTGGAGGCTGGAGGACAGCAAGGCCAAAAGCTGTCCTTGATCAATCTAGTCGACTTGGCCGGGAGTGAGAAGGCAAGCTTTGAAGACTGTGAGTAGCAGTCATGAGCAAATCTCAGTTTTGAACGGAGCAGATCACACTTGATGAGATACCAAGGCTGGACAGACTGGAGCAAGTGGAGACAGATTGAAGGAAGGCTGCGCTATTAACAAATCGTTGTAAGGCCCTTGAAGAGGCCTTCTTTGCCCTTTTGTGGACCAAAGCGTCTCGTTGAGGGTTTTCCAATGTTTTCCATCTCTTTGAGCTTGCCTAAGGTCTGCGCTGGGCAATGTGATTGAAAAACTTGCGGACAAGGCCGGCAAGTCTGGCCAGCGAAAACAAGTGCCAACAGACTCCATGTTTGGACAGGCTATGGGCAAAGCCAAGCCAAACGTCTTCGACTAAGGGACCCTGCACTTGTTCGAAGACAGGATTTGGGTTTGCGGCTTCACCTTTTTCTCCAGGCTGTTATCCCATACCGTGATTCGAAGCTCACGCGCCTGTTGCAGAACGCTCTAGGTCGGGCAAGCTCAAACTTTCAATTGCTCTCTGACACCCTGCAGAACTTGAGTTTTGCTTCATGCATGTTCAGCAAAGTTGAAAGGTGGTTCAAGCAAGACCGTCATGATTTGAGCCTGTCTCAGCTGCTTTCGAAGGGCTTACTCTTTTTAAAGACTGACAGCTGCCATTGTCACATTTGGCTTTCAATTTTGTTCCTTTCAAGGCGCAATATCACCAGCCTCGCCGGAAGTTCAGTTTTGAAACTTTCTTCTCCAGTCCCACCAGCTCCGGTCTGGCTAGAGCAAGAGACAATGCTTGAATAGTTGAGACAGCTGAGGTCCAACTATGAAGAGACTCTGTCCACTTTGAGATATGCTGATCGTGTGCATACTCGGTCTGGAATGACTGGTTGTCTGTGCTTATGATTCAAGCCTCCAACCTTATTTACTTAGGTGCAAAGAGAATCAAGAACTCTGCCACAATCAATGAGAATCCCCAGGCAGCTTCGTAACGGGTCCTTTGTCTCATACACTTTGAAAGCCTTGCAGCCCATACCGAAATGCAGGACAAGCTCATCCGTCAGCTTCGAGAGGAGAATGAAAAGCTTCGCAATATGGTTGGCGGAGGGTCCTGCTGTCAGGTTTTGCAATGCAGAGAGAAGGGTCAGAAATAGGATGTGTGAGAGTGAAGAGAAGTGCCAATTATCCAAGGTCTCCTGGAGCAAACACAAATCCTTCTTCAGAGGAACCTGGGCTAAACACACTGTGATTGTGACTGTTCCACTGCATGAGCGTCGTATGCTGCAGTCTGTGCAGGAAATGATGTTGAAGCAGTCGGAAATAGCCGCTCTAGAGCAGGTCAGCCGCAGTTTGGTGTTTGGCAGGCACAGCAAAGCATACCAGGATTGCAAGTTTGTGCAGTTGAAAGTCTGCACTTTGTGCACATTGTTCTGAGGCCCTAACAGAGATGCAGAAAAGCTTTGCCGAGAGGCTAGCAGAGCAAAACAAGGCAATGGGCCTTTTCAAAATGCGCACGATCTTGATTGCTTTCATTGTTTTCATTCAATTTTGCGCAGCTGCAAAACATGAGGCAAGCACCAAGAAAGAGAAGTCTGCCGACATCAAGTTCCCACACATTGCCAATTTGAACGAGGATTCTTGAGCAAGTTTGCTCCTATAGATCCGTGTCTCTTATTTTTCAAATGTCTTGGTCTTTCCCGAGCTAGCTCATTGTTGAATTTTAGTGAGGATTTGCTGCTGACAGCCAAGCTCAAGTTTGCGTTCAAGGCGAGACTTGGGTGCCTTGGGCCTTTTGTATCCTTTTGTGCATTGTGTGCATATGGGGTCCTGAATCCTGAATTTTCTTCGTTTCTTCGAGGTTCTGTGGCTCAGGTGGTTCTAGTGGATGGTTGTTTAAAGAGGTTGACCAGTTTTTATCATGGGAAGCACATAGCAAGGTGATCTTTCACGTTTGCGATATGATGTCTTGGTCATATTGGCGCAGGAAGGCAAAACACGAGTGGGCAGAGGAAGCCAAGAAGACGGAGATGCAAACGCGCAATGCCCTGAGAGACTGTGCGTGTTGGGCAAAAGCTCAGTTGCTCAGAATTCTCAAGAGGCATGGATATGAAGGAGTGATAGAGCCAAGAATTCTTCATGCATCTGCCCCCAATGACTCATTTAGGCCAGAAGTTGCATTGCAAGTCCCGGGCATCCATCAGGTCGGTGATCTGTCTTGATGTCTCACCTACAGCAGCCATTTTATAAATCAGTTTCAGTTTCGATTTGTCACTTGGCTTGCTTCCTGGCCAGCAGGAGCATGCCATTGTTGAGAATACTGCGGGAGTCGTCTCCTTGAAAGCCAATGATGCTGAGGTCCTATTCAGAGTTTTGGTTGTGTATATACTATAAATATACGTAACTATAATTTATAATTGTGTATATCAGGAAAGCTGGGATGTCCCAGCTGGAGTTTTCTTTGCTTTATCTAGCAGTATTGGGGGTCGAGGTTGGTCAAATATACAATTGATCGTTACCCAGAAACGGGGGTCGGGCATGGTAAGGTGATTATATTAAATCAATCTTTCCTGGACAGGGTGGGTCTTAGGGCACGTAAGGGTTCCATTCCACCTAGGTCCGGGGTTGTCATCTTCATCCTCATCCTCATTCCGCTCGTCACCCTCCTCCTTCTCCTCCTCATCCTCCCATCCTCCTCCTCATCCGGTCCTCGTCTTCTTCATCATCTGCATCCTCATCCTCATCGTGATGATACTAATCACCCATCATCAAAATACCCATCAACCATTTTACTTCAGAGGATCTGAACATTTTCATGGATGGTGGCTTCATCCCAGGGTCAATGTTTGCATAGGTATGGTGACCAAAACAACAACAACACCAGCAACACCAGCAACAACAACAACAACAACAACAACAACAACAACAACAACAGCAACAACAGCAACAACAGCAACAACAGCAACAACAGCAACAACAGCAACAACAGCAACAACAACAACAACAATAACA
>DF239743.1:140692-164476 GCA_000507305.1 Breviolum minutum Mf 1.05b.01
GATAAACAACAAGATAAACAACAAGATAAACAACAAGATAAACAACAAGATAAACAACAAGATAAACAACAAGATAAACAACAAGATAAACAACAAGATAAACAACAAGATAAACAACAAGATAAACAACAACATAAACAACAAGATAAACAACAAGATAAACAACAAGATAAACAACAAGATAAACAACAAGATAAACAACAAGATAAACAACAAGATAAAAAACAACAACACCAACACCAACACCAACACCAACACCAACAACAACAACAACAACAACAACAACAACAACAACAACAACAACAACAACAACAACAACAGCAACAGCAACAGCAACAACAACAACAACAACAACAACAACAAGATAAACAACAACAAGATAAACAATAAAAGTGCTCCCCTTCTTTTCTCTCCGCCCCAGCTTTCGTTCACCCCTTGTACACAAGTACTTATGTCATTGGAAGAGAAGAGCAAGAGTGGCTCACAACACACATAATGTCTCATGATCTTGTTAGGCAGCAGCTACGACATTCGTCAATGGCACTGCTTTACAAGCAGGAGTTGCAGGTCGGACCAGAATCATCAGCATTATAGTAGCATTATTCTGTAGCATCACTGATTATAGTTTTGTTTTGTTGATAGTTAGATGGTAGCAAGATGAGCACAAGTTGAGCACAACTGATCCTGGTGTGATATGGAGTGACGTCCTGGAAAGAAGCTAGACAGCTCAGCTCTTGTGACGATGTCTGATTGCTGAGTTACACTCTCGCATGGCGACCGGCTTGCATTTGGGCAGAAGCTTGGCTGCAAGAGGCTGCGCTACAGCTGTCTACAGTTACTTTTGTCCACACAGGCGTTCCCATTACTCTGAGATTGAAATATGATTTCCAATTGGTGGTTTTATGATGTGTCACGGTGTCACGAACCTTCAACCGGAAACTGTTCTTGCTACTGCTCATGTTGTTTTCATTCCAACCGGAGCTTTGCTTACAATCAACATCCATCATCATACATGTTGAAGCGTTTGTGCAGCACCTAGGTGCATTTTTGTTTTCGTTGAACCCAGCAAGGCGGGCCGAGTGGACGGAAAGTTGCTTCCAGCGCACGTGGCCCTCTTGCTCCTATTTTCCTCAACTGCATGATGCTATGGGGTCTTAGCCAATTTAATGTTTCGGGGTGGTTCCAGGCTATGGTTCTGGGAAGGTTCGGGAAGGTTTTGAGGGAAGGTTCTGCGCAGGTTTTGGGAAGAGGAAGGTTCCAGATAAAGTTGCAGGAAGGTTGTGGAAGGCTGTGGGTAAGGTCGCAAAAAGAAGAACTGCCCAGCTAATTTTACCTGCAACATAACTTCTCTTTCTGTTGAGGATATCACCTGAGCTTATTTATCAGCCTCCGGCAATCCCGCCGGCCTTTCTTGAGCCTGAGATGTGCGGCTCTACCACCACCAGCAGCACCACAGCAGTCCCACCAGCACCAGTAGCAGATTGCACTGACAGCAGCGCCATTTTATAGCCCCAGCGCCAGAAGAAGAAACTCCATTGCCAGCAGCATGGCCACAAGCACCACCCAAAGCAGCAGCAGCAACAACAGCAACATCTTATAGCCCCTTCGCCAGCGGCAGAAGCTCCAATGCCAGCAGCATGGAAAGAAGCACTGCCAAAAGCAGCAACCACAGCAGCGACAGCAGCAACTGTAGCAGTAGCAACAACCAACAGCAGCAAGAACAGCAACAAGAGCACCACAGCGACAGCAGCAAGTCAGCAGCCACACAGCCAACAAGAACAGCAGCACCGGAGAGGACCCCGGGGGAATCGAGCCCGAGACCTTTTGGATATGGGGTGGTCTTGGTGGTTTTGGTGGTGGTGGTGGTGGTTGTGCTTGTGCTCGTTCTGGTGGTGGTGGTGGTGGTGGTGGTGGGTGGGGGGTTTTAGGAGAAGTAAAACTACATCCCATAGATATTATCAGCTCCAGCTTGGTCCATAGAAGCAAAAGCACAGTACAGACAAGCAATCCATCACCAAGCCGGACTTCACTAGACACGCCGGCAAGACCGGTGGGTTTTCTGGACGTGACTCCACTGTCATTTGTGTTTCCTTTGCTTTGGCCAAGACTTCTGGGATTGTTTGTACTTGCGTGCTGATCGATCTTTTTTGTATAATTCTCTTATTCATCTCTTGACTTTCAGGGCAAAGTGGCTGAGCTGATCAATTCTGGCCAAGTTACGTACGCAGCCGCTCGAAAGGCGGCACTGTCACAAGCACTCCCCACGGCTTGGCTTAGTTTTTCAACATTGAGATATTTCATTGCCTTAGGAAAGTTTTTCAGATCCGATTTTCAATTTTTCCGGATTTGAAGGAATTGCAGGGTGATGTCGCAGGGCCGTCTGAGGAGGAGCTCAAGGCTCTCACACGATACACGACGGGTGTGGAAGAGGAAGGACTACATAAGTGTAAGTGGAAGGACTGAAGTGACAGGACGGAACAAAGGGGGAGCTGGAGACGATGCAGTCAGACCGGATGTTGTAGTGGTGACACAGGCTAGCAAGCAATTGGCCGAGGAGTTGGAACGAAAGGCAGGTTCGATTGAAAGATTCAAGAACGTCAATCAACCAATCTCTATCAACCACGACAGGCCATTGATGTCCATTGTCTAGAGTCTATTACGTGCTGCGTTGGGCTGGTATCCTGGGACACTCTTGCTTTGTCGAGTCTCACCCACAGGCTCGGGAAGCAGAAGAAGCAAAGGAGAAAGCAAAGGCAACCTTCCCACTGATTCCGAGAAGTGTAGAGCAGCTAGCTCCCTTGTTTAATTTTCAGACTCAAGAGCCTGGTGTTTTTTTTGAGTTCCTGTATTATTTCCAACGTCTTGCAGGCTGAGGCTGAGGCTCTCATGAGACATCGTGAAGAAGAGCTAGCGGCTTATGGTGCTAGGTGCAAGGATTGCAAGGACGAACGATGGGAACTACACAATTTAAGGGGCCAAGAAGAGCCCAGAAGCTAATGCATTCAATGAATACATAGCGAATCATGAATACACCATGGCGACAATGGCCCCTGCCTGTGTTTCAGTGGAACACGTAGCACTGTATTGCTCACATTACCCTCAGAGCTTTGCATCAACAGAAAGATACAGCGACTGGGCAATCAACATCAAATCAAAAGCCAACACGCGGCAAAGCAAGAATCAAGAACTGACTCTTGCAACTGAGGTTCCGGTTGCAGATGGAACAAAAGCAGAAACAGTGGGAAGAGGCTAGATGAGTTAACAGTTAAATCAAAAAAGAGTCAGAAAGGTGGCAGTTCGCGGGCACTTCGTGGGCGAGTGCCTTTGTATCCTTGTCTCTAGTCCTGTTGTTCTTTGGTCAGGAGATGCACCAACGCCAAGCTGCTGAAGCCAGCGAACAAGCTGCTGCAGCTGAGCAGGTCTTACGGTCAATTTTGTCTCCAAATTGCGGTGGAAAAGTTTTAATATATGCGTTTCTGAAAACTTACATATGGGGCAGCGGGTAGCAGCTTGTTTGTGAGGAAAGCTGCTGGGACTGTTTTAAACGGGGCTTTCTTGCTTTGAGTGATCCTTGTTTCGACCCAATCTTTCCTGGTTGGGCTAAACTCACAAGGAGTTTGGATGGGTGTGTAGGTGAAGCTTCTGTTGAAATTTCTGATAAAAACGGTTCAACTTCTGGGGCATTGCTTTGATGTGCTTCCCAACACACTCATCTAGCGATACTTCATTCTGCCCTGCAAAGCTGCTACACATGCTCTTTCTCAGGCACGCGTTCATGCTGAGGCCAGATTCTTTACTCTCTCTCATGCGATTTTGAATTTTCGAATCCGTTTGAAATTTTGAATTTTCGAAAGTTGCGATTCTGGTGATGTCTTCGAGTATTTCAGTTGCTTAGCATTGCGAGCCCAAGGAGCTGAGCCGCCTGCAGCAAGACTTCGAAGAGCTTGGGACTGAGACAGATGGCACCGGAGAAGCGCTTGTGAGAATCTCGTGGTTGAAAACCAATCCGCACAAGCTACTGAAATGGATCCTAAAAAAAATGGGCTTGCTGTAAATCGACCGTTTTAAACACGAAAACTTAAGAAAATGTTTGACAAATAGTGCAACAAAGAATTCAAAGAACCGCAGACAGTGCTGCGAGGCGACAGAAAAAAGCCGAAGAAGCTGCTCAACACAAGATTGAGGCAATGAATTGCATGGCAAATACATGACACACTCGGTGCTTGGTCTATTGCCACGCAATTCATTGCAGGAGCTTGAGAAAAAAGCCAAGAAGGCTGCAGCAGAGGAAGAAGGCCTCGTAGCTGTGGGTTCGATACAGTTCATTTGTTTGTAGCTAACTCAGCTTGAATGCTGCTGCACTTGTGGCATACTACACTCCGGATTAGATTCAAATCGTGTCAAACTGTTGCTCGTCTATTTGTTAGGACATCGACAGCATGAGTTGGCGATGCAGAAGCTGGAGGAATTGGTGGAATTGGGCATTTACTGCATGCCTGCATGTTGTTCGCAAGCTACCAAGATAGCAAGCACTTGCTGCAGGAGCAGCTTATGTCTGTCATGCCTCTTGTGAAAGAGGCCAAAGGAATGAAGTTGACACGCGTTGACCCAAAGTAGCAGATAGTAGCAGGGTCTTTCAAGCTTTCAGAAGTTTTGGACTCTTCAGCTTTTTGCGATTTTTGGGGCTTCAAGTTCAGGCAAACTTGATCGTCCAGGAGTTGCAAAGGCACGCTATTGTTGAAAAGCTGCTTCAAGAGAAATCAGGACAGTCGAAATTCCTCATCAGTTCATGCATCCAGGCCACATCGCCTGGAAACGAAGATGCATTGCGAACTCACAGCTGAGGGAAAGAGTGGGTTCTGACCACAGACAGACTTGGCAAACTTGTGCAATACACTGAACTCCGCATTTATTTTGTGCAACTGCATCAAAAATCCAAATTGCAAACATGAAAGGGAATGAAAACTGCAACCAAGGGCAGTCAATGTCACAGCTGCAGTCATGATGAACGGCTATGATCTCAGTCTGAAAACGTGAGGAGATGCGTGGAGCATGCCCGTGGTGTCATGCCTGTGGTGTCCCTGGTTTTCACTCCCAGGCGTTCGCCTCTTTGAGTGGAACCCGGAAACTCTCGAAAATCGAGGCGCAACAAAAACTTTATAGCTTTGAATCCCTCACTAATCTAAGGCTTCCGGCTTCCAGGCATGATTCCGGCGGAAGGTTCAGGCAATCGATGACACTCCTAACCCTGGCCGCGATGGTGACCACATATCTACGACCATGACTACAACGACAACTACATCGTACTAGATAATTACTCCTAGTACGTCGTAGTAGTAGGCATAGTCGAGGAGTCGTATAGTCCACTACTGTACTGTATACTATACTACTACTACTACTACTACTACTACTACTACTACTACTACTACTACTACTACTACTACTACTACTACTGCCGCTGTGAGCATTGCCGACTTGGTTTTGTGGCTCCCTTGACAGTCTTCATTCTTCGTGAACTACTTCAAAGAGCAGAAGATGAAGGATTCGAGGCAGCGAAAAACACTAAATAAAAAGCAATGCCTTCATAGAGAGAAACACCATCCAAAATCGCTAACATGTTCCCGCAGTAAGAATCTGTAAATACTTGAAAATAGCAATGCCAAACTCAGAGTCTTGGACTTGTAGGCAGTGCAGGATTTGCCCAATGAGGAAGATCCACTCTGGGACCCAATAGAGGCGGACGAATGTTTCCTCGACATTTCAACACATCTCAGCCATGTAATGTGACAAGGACCTACAGGTCTACAGACAGCAGACATGGAAAATGCTTCAACTCTAAATACTCAAAATGCTTGGATTTTTTTTTGGAAATGTTTACTTTTTCGATTTGTTTTGCGTGACGCTTTACTTCCTTTACCACTTGGTCTGTTTTCCTCTGCTGAGGTGGAACGTCTCGTTGGTGTCGCCCAAGTCTTGCTCGAGGGAGCGTTCACCTTAGGGTGTCCTGTTGCAGGCTGCAGGATTGGGGATTCAGGGTTGTCAAATGTTGCTCAGCTTTTCTGGCTTTTCAGTGTGGATGGTTCCTGAACGAGGTGCTTCTCCAAGTGGAAAACAAAGTCGATGCGAGGACTAAAGATTAATGAGCACCTGTGAACAGCCACCTCATTCTTGAGCCGGTTTGCTGTCCCAAGAAAGTTTACAGTAATTTATATAGGTCTGCGGCTGACTCATCTTTGACCGCCCACAAAAACCGGAATGGAAGAGGATCCTCAGCAGTGAAGGTCAAGCAGTCCCTGGCTTGGAAGTTCTGCATTGGGACATGTTGCCGTTCTCTAGACAGAACTCCCACTGTTCCAAGGTGGGCAGCTTGACAGTGGAAATCGTGCCAATTGCAAAGGACGCTCATTGGCATCAAAATGATTACTTCGTCAGACTTGCTGTAGGTGTTGGCAAACTGTGTGAAGGTTTTCCTCCATGGAGCCAAAATTCAATGACCAAACATGTCGCGGGAGAATGTGAGAACCTAGTTTATGATCAGTCTATGTCCGTCAACACATACGAAGTGTGTCCACCAACACATTTACATATATAGACTCAGAGAAATCTTGTTGTAAGTCTAAAGGTAGACGCTCTTCCAAGAAACGCACTACAGTAGCACCAAATTCTCGAAATTTAGAAATCCCTGCCAATAAAAATTGAAGTAGGCCTTCATCAGAAGGAGAAGTGGCTTGATTGAGACAAGTCCTTGCGCAGCTTTCCTCGGATACATTTATTTTAGCAATCGTTTGAACACCACCACCCTTCTCAAATATGGACAAATATAATGGCCCAAATAGCAAGTGGCGTCTCGGAAGAACACAATACAGAGTACACCGTTTTGTACCCTTCACATCGAGGCCTAGCGTGTCCAGCAAAAGAATGCAAAGACAATATAAGTCATATTATATCTGTAGATATATTCAAGTCTGAATGCCTGCAAATGTTTGCAACATGCTTCTGTATGTGCTCGTGCAGCACTATACAGATGAGCGAGTAGCGGGGCGAATAAAAGAAAGATGGAAGCAAAAACGCCATGAATCCATGCATCATCGAGACAAAAAAAACTTCGCAAGGTATGCAACCAAACACTCTGTTACCTTGCCGTCGCATCTCTTCAATGGCAAAGAATGGTAGCTGTGCCAGGATGGATCTTTAGGCATTCCAGATGAGGAAGTCGTCGAGGAACCTGAGGTGCGCAGTTGTTTTTCTGTTCTTTATTTCATTATTTTATTGCCGTGTTTGTTGACATTTTGTTTGTTCTTTTGCTGAGTATTTTCTGAATTGACTTTGTGGCCGTGAATGGGTCTTTGTACGTTCCTTCCCTGTTATACCAAAGTCGTATAGCTTCTTGAAACAAAGCAGTGCATTGTCCAAGGAGCTCCTTGGATCTTGCATGAAGTTCCTGGTCAGTGTGCCTGGTGCCTCCGGTCTGCCGGAGGCCAGGTCTGTTTCAGGGAAAAGCAAATGAATACTGCATACATAAATACGAATGAGAACTAAGGAGATAGAAAGCTTGTTTTGTTTTCTAGTTTGGTTGACTGTGAGATTTGGTTGACTGTGAGACACAGGGATTCAGAGTCAAAACACGTCAATGTGAAAAAGTATAGTGAAAGCTGTAATCCGAGTAATCCCTTGAAAGATGCGTTTGCCTGTGAGATCGTGATGCTTGTCGATGCTCACAGAAAATGCTACCCTCAAACGGAGAGGCTTAACTGAAAAGGTATATTTATCAGCCTTCAGCAACTCCGCTGGCTTCTCCTTGGCCAAAGATTTGCGTTTGCAAGCACTCCCGGGGCGACAACTAGCTCACCATCAGCCCCAACTCCAGCGCTAGCAACACTGACTGCACCACTAGTGGCTCTGCCATCAGCAGCACGAGCAGCGGTAGCACCAGCAGCCGCATCACATAAAACCAGCACCAAGCAGCAGAAGCAGCAGCACTAGCAGCACCTGGGCAGATCGTCACAGGGGGCGGGTTGTTTTCAGATGAACAGGAATACGTCTAATAGACACAAGACAATTTTTAGCTTCACAGAACATACAATCAGAACATAACACAAGAGACAAGGTGACAAACTAAAGCGCCAAACGCCTTTCCAACCTTTCCACTCTTGGCAACGGATAGTGAAAAGTCCCTGTACCACAAAGCAAACCCTTCATGGGAAACTGTAGGATTCGTAGATACTCAGATACATGAAAACCATGTTTCTCACAGAAAGCATCTGTCTGTTAGACTTGCCTCACAGGCTTTGGCAAACGATGTGAGGGTAGAGTACAACTACTTCATCGACGAAAAGCCATTTCCTCAAGCAGAAAGTTCGGGTTGACCTGATGCAGCACTAGCTTTATGTCGGCATTGAGAATTGAGACTAATGACTTGAATGCAATCATGAATGTACACATATTATACGTACAATTATAGACATGTAATGACATGTACATTGTACATACAAAAAGTATTTATGAAAGTGTTTCTGTAATGGTACACATATACGTTCATATATTATCAAGGTGGCAACTCTACGATCATGTCAAGTGGAATACTGCTTGTGAGTTCTGAAGAGGTTCATTAAGCCAGTAAGCCATACAACTGTAGAGTAATCCGTGCTTCAATTTCAAGCGATTACGCTTTTTCCCTCACCATTTGACATGACCCAACAGCATCAAATTGTCCACAACGATTTGGTCCTTTGCACTTGAGGCCACACAAGCTACCCACCGTGTTGCTGGCCCAAAGCTGCAAACCTTTTAAGCTTCACTTTTTTTTTAAAATCCACATTGACAATCAGGTAGAAGCAATCAGGTAGAAGAGACGGGTGTGCTGAATTCATACTTTGATCGGAGCTTTGAAGTCCTGCAGGTTTGGTCACAATTGCAATCCCGATTTCAAGTACAGCCACACCTTTGTTCAGGCAGGTGATTTAGTGATTTAGCCAACAGCGTTGTGACTTGAGAGAAACGCCCTTCAACTTTCAACGTTTGTGTCCAAGCAGTCACTCCAATAGCTCCAACTCAATGTTTGGCATACGACGTTGGGAGTTGTTTAAAGAATATTGCATGAGGTCGTGCACAACCCAATGCGTGCCAAGAAAGCAAGTTGCAACTCAAAAGGTCAAACATAACAACAGCTGCAATCAGAATGGTTCAATATATTTGCTTCGCCAAATGATCCCTTTCGACTTGTATATGTAAGTATATATGTATTATATGATAGATATGTGTGTTCGGGCTCGGATGGGGACACAAGTTCAATGAGATACACCACTGAACGTTGTTCAGAAACACACAGTCATGCCACACGTGACTCATAAACATGTTGCCAAAGTTTTCTCCCGACCCGCCCACACTACCACAATTAGATACCTCTCGAGCCCAACTTTCCATATTATCCCTACGCTTTTCCTATTGCCTTCACATGGTGGTTCTAAAGTCCAATCACACCAAAGTCTTTTCACAGAGCAAGTGAAAGCAGCTCACGAGCTGACTCACAGCGGTATTTTCTGCCGGATTCACACAGCAGTACTTGCTGTGCTCACAGCCAACCACGGTTCGAGAAGCACAAAAAATCCACGTACTGAACGCAATGTGGAAGAGTACTGTACAGCTAAAAGTCGGAAGATCCGACTCAAATGTCGACCGAAGTGAAACAGTTCTCTTTCCTTCTTTCCTTGAATGCAGTTCCGGTCGAGATATTAAGATTTATTAAGGATTGCATATGGCATATTCAGATGGAATCGCAACTGCCAGCGGTCATACAAAACGGTTAGAGAACCAGTGTTGCCCGAATTTGGCGGGGCCCAAAAAGATCTCATTTGAAGGGTTGTGTTTTTGTAGAGAGCTGACTTTTTAGATTTTTGTAGAAGATGAAGGTCGTGTGTGTACCAGATATTTCAGTGTCAACTCAGGTGTTGATCAAACTTTTTGGTTTTGTAGTGACATGGTACATGTAATTTTTTTCCCTCTTGATGATCTGGTAGATTGGGTGGGGTATGGTGGAGTGCGGCTTTGTTTCTAAAAGGAGAGGCCTTGGGATCCTGTTGGATTCTCCAAAAAAACATCGAATTGTGGATCCAGGTTCCTTGCAAGAAAACATGAACATATAAGTACCATGACATAAGTACGCACAGTTATGTTCATCGGCGTACATGTCAGTATTGATTTTCCTTTTTCGTTTTGGAGAGAACAGCGTCCGAAAAGCCTCACACAATAGAAACCTTAGTTGTGAGACCGATTGATTTTAGTGTAGCTATAGGCAAAAAAGAGGTTTGTGGGAGTCTCCCCGCCAACGGAAAGCTTTTCACTCGATCCAATACTCCGCCAGAGGAGGTTTCGTTGTGTGATGGTTTCTCAGGTATGTATTAGGTCACGCTCATTCACTTTCACTGATTTCTATTCGGTTTCAGGTCTAAGCCTCTAGACCTCATCTAAATTTGATTTCTGTGTATTTTGTAGATACAAAGCTGTATTCCCAGCCTACCTACCAGAAAGACTAAATCAAGATCCTGAGATCCTTGTCTAGAAAATACGCCCAACCCTTTTAGAACCTCACATCCAAGAAAAATCTTGCCTCGGAGAGACCCGGCAGCTCAGGGTACTCAAACACATCTCCAATCTACACAATCAAGAACGAAAGTCAAAACAGCTATAGCCTGAAATCGTTTCAGACTTTAATGTTGGGTGACCAGGGCCCTTTTGTAGAGGGATGATCTGTTAGTTTTTTGATGTTGTTTTGAAGTTTCTGACATCAGTAACAGTCCTTTTTTTATCGAGGACACTAGGATGTGAGGTTCTCCTTTGACAGAGATTTTCTTTTTGCAAGTATTTGAACGCATCAAAATCATAAACGAATGTCCTGACTTCAAAAATTAGAGAGGATTAGACTAGATTTGGCCTTTATTTCTGATGATTTGCGGCAGGTAACAGTTTATACAAGTCTGGCATCAGCAACAAATTCGACCAGGGCCTACCATAAAACCAAACATGGGCAGACACTCCTCCACAAACATCACACTGGAAAGTCAAGAATAAACCTCACACCACCTCTGACATGTTGAAAACATCAAAACGTGGCACTAGTTGTATAAAAATAAGTATTCTGCAGCTCCGGCCCGTTGCTATGAACAGGAATACTTGCGACTGAACAATAACAAACCCTGAGTGCCATGGCGTTTCCCTTGCGTAGACTGCATGTTAGATCTGCAAAATATAGACAGCATGTTAAAGCCTAGGACACATTCGACAGGTAGAAGCACATGCTGAATCTCTCAAAAAAACAACGACTTCAGTATAAGGTCAAAGAGTGGCATCCATCAAGACCTTGCCCAACTATAGAATCAACACAACATAAACCCACTCTGAACACGTTTCCTGCGTGGGCACCTTTTTTGTTCCATAGTGACCCTACTGGACATTTTTGTTTTGATTTTGTAAAGATGGATTGCCAGACTGTTGAAAGTTACCCTCTTTAGAGCCTCAAACCAGGGGATTATATATAATTAAGATCAAGCGACTAATTTGCCAACAACATTTGGTGCAACAGTATTTTGCCATGACAGGACCCAGTGACCTCGCGCTTCCTGGAGTACCTTCAGTCCAAATTAGTCTTCCGAGTGTGCCTTGGCAATTAAGGATTCAAACGACCACCTGAATGTACTGTACCCTTTGCAGGAAGCATCAGAGTGCTGAGCGAGACAACCTATATTGCACTCTTGTGACCGGGACTAGCAGGTATGGGCGAGACGCCGCTGCAGCAGCTGCTGCTGAAGAATTGGCGCGTCTGGTACGTAGAAATATAAGCAGACTTTTGTTTGTCTACTGCTAGCAGGCTTTTGAGAAGATTTTTGGCATCAATGTGTCAATGTCATTGATTTAATTTCGTAAACGACGGCATTCATTTTGATCACCACCTTCACCACCATAGTCGAGAGGCGTCGTCATCCCTATCGTCATCATCACCACCCTCCTCCTCCTCCTCCTCATCATCATCATCATCATCATCATCATCATCATCATCATCATCGTCATCGCAACAATAGTGATAATGATTATATATATATATATACGTATACATAATCGTTATCATTATCATAATTTCTATCTTCATCTTTTTTGAATCTAATCTTCCTTTTTATCATCTTGCGTACTCATTTTTGGGACTTGAGGTGCCACCGAGAAAAAGAAGGAGGAAGAGCAAATGAAGGTCGAGTCTTTTTGCTTCTGAACTCTACCAACTTGTTGAGAAAACGAAACGGAAGCACATGAGCCGCACATTGTAGCAGGACAGGCCAGGTGTGAATATTGTGAATGTCATGGATCACATCCAAAGGCGGTAGAGGCGGAGCCTGCCAGCGCAAAACCAGAGACGGAGTATGGCACTGAGGACTCGGAACATCTATGAATCTAGTGGATTCTATTGGATTCTATTGGATTCTATTTATGCATTCTGCGTCCAAGAAGCTTGCAAGAAACACTGAGAACATGGATCAGAACTCAGGCAAACACCTTCCGCACCTCCAAATCTGCCTGGGGAAGTCTCACAAGGAGGTGCTCTACAGCAATTGATTGTGTCCGCGCGAAAAAAAATTGAAGCAGCTACTCTGGCAGGTCTTGCGGCCACAGCCGCTGAGAAAGAACCGGATTCTCCTAAAGCACCAGATTTGCCGTGCTTGTCTCAGCTGCCAGCGAACCTTAACAAGAATCAAAACATATCAAAACACTCTTGTCAAAGCCGAACAAAACCACAACAGACCACAGGAAAACCGCTGTTTGAAGATTTCTTCTAAGGCCAGGGAAGTCTCAAGCGTCTCTCCGCCTCGCTGCGGAACAGGTTGGGCAAAGGTATTCGGCATGCGTTTGCAAAGTGAAACATTTAAAACTCAACTACTCAACTCTGTTTGATTAGATTTTGTCTTGGAGACCGACATCCGGACCGACATCTTTTCTGTCTTGATTGACATGTTGATGTACGAGCAAGATGGACATACCTTAAATACCTGACTCTTTGTGGACAGGCAGTTGATCAATCTCACAACCAGCCTGTCCCGCCAAGTTTGGAACCGAGCCTGAAATATACAACCCAGACTGTCGCGCAATAACATATTTATCAATAGAAATTGTCAGAAACTATATTGCAGCAGTCTGACAACCAGGACCATCAAGAGCTTGCATCATCTTGTAGCTGCGACCACGTGTGCTCCCCAGCTATCCAGGGATTTATTTGACGAGATTGGATAGAATCCCAAAGAGTCAGCTGCAGGTTTTCACCCCCCGTGGAGACAAAGCTGCTCTTCGGCTCATTGAGTTTGATTTCACCGTTATCGTCATCGTTTCACTTTCTTCAGACACAATGTTTCGCAGCGCTTGGTGAACAAAGCACCGGCAAAAGCGCTGTAGACCAAAACTTTGGATGTAGGAAACTAGAAGGGGCGCCAAATCCTGGAGGTTTGACCTTATGAGATCCATCAAGAAACATTGGACAAAAGCAATAAGAGCATAGCTTTGGCATCATAGAAAGTTGGGACAGGTATGTTGTTGTTGTTGTTGTTGTTGTTGTTGTTGTTGTTGTTGTTGTTGTTGTTGTTGTTGTTGTTGTTGTTGTTGTTGTTGTTGTTGTTGTTGTTGTTGTTGTTGTTGTTGTTGTTGTTGTTGTTGTTGTTGTTGTTGTTGTTGTGNTTGTTGTTGTTGTGGTTCTGTTGTTGTTGTTGTTGTTGGTGGTGGTGGTGGCGGGGGTGGTGGTGGTGTTGGTGTTGGTGTTGGTGGTGTTGGGGTGTTGGTGTTGGTGTTGGTGCTGGTGCTGGTGGTGCTGATGGTGTGTGGTGCTGCTGGTCGTGATTGGTGTTGTTGGTGATGTTGGTGTTGGTCCGCATTAATTAGTGGCTGTGTTTTGTGGAGGGTTAGACATTTGCATTGTACATACACGGATGCCATGGTGAAGAACGTGCGAAGTTGGGGCTGTCCCGGCGGAGCCGAGGGCTGTGTCTTGATGTATTGCCTTCTGGTGCCAGCTTGGATCAAGTGCATTCCACACCTGGACAGCCGAACAAGGATACACAATCAGCGTTTGAAAGTCTTTGAGTTAGAAAAGCTTTTGCTGTGCCAGTGTTAGCATCCCTTTTCCACAAGCTCCTTCCATCAAATCTACCGGCACTACAACTTGGAACTGCAGCTTATTCTAGCTTCAAAGTCCAAATTCTTCAGAGGATATGGCAGATGCTTCCCCCTTTCTATCTTTGCTTGGCTCAGAACAAAGTAGCTCAAGGGTGCGCAGGTTGGAATCGAATGGTTGATGCAGTCTAGTACTCAGAAAGCCGAGCCCACTAAGACTTTAGGTCCTTAGGTTTGACCCCCAGATACATAGCAATGTTCATTTGCATCCTCCATCGTGTCGAGCGTGTTTTTGCCTTCCGTCTTTCTCTTGCTTGGCAAATATCTGTACCGTGTGCCCTGCAGCCCTTCATTGCCCTTCAGGATGAAGGAAGTTGCATTCAGAAAGAGGTTTTTCAGAATTCGGAGACAGCAGGCAAGGATTTGCAAGAGCTTTGTTGTGTCCGAAAGAATGTGCAGCGTTAACGTGAAATACTCTTTGATAGGACCCCTTGTCACAGTTGCCCACATTTGAGAGACGTGCCACAAGAGTCTCAGTGCAGGAGGGCAGTTGTGGAAAAATGGACACTTCAAAAAAACCTATGATGAGTCGCAGACTCTGGGTCCAGTGAACTTTGTGCCGACTGCGCGTTTATTCTCACGGAAATGAATTTCCAATATACATGAACTGCTGTGGCATCGACGTTGCCGAGGCTTGGGCACTGCTTGGGTAGTGGCCCAGCCCTTAATGATGTCAGTATTGCATGAATTGAGTCTGACGCTGTGGTCCTCTTTTTTCATGTCGCAACGACAACTGCAGGTGGCATGGGAACAGTCTGGGCTGCGCATGTAAGCAATGCAGCTTCCTCTTCAAGGCGGGAACTGCTTTTGAAAGGCTGGACCAAGCCATGACACACTCAAATGAGGTACAGAGGACGATGGGTTGCCGTGAAAGCCATCCCCATACTGCCAAAGCCTTGGCTGATGAACATCGAAATCAACGTGTTCATTCTTTATTGATATTGCGTGGTATTGCATCTTTCTAAGATTTCTTGACAAAGGCTTCCTGAATCGCGTGCTGGATCTGCTCTTCACCAAGGCCGTACAGTGATGTATGATGCATCCTGCATTTGAGATCAATTATCTCCATAGTCAAGAGTGCGCTTAGTCAGGCTTGCGGGAATGCCTCTCCACATTCCAGGATTTAAGCTGGGTCCTGTGCACTATCCAAATTTCAAGAATGAATATTAGGGTGTTTCATCACGGTGCTGTGTTATTGTGTCTCAGGCTCAGCTCATGTGGTTCGATATGAGACCTATTGGCTTGAGGACGCCAAGATCTGCAAAGGTGCTTTCCTCTCTGGGCTTGGAGCAGCAGCATAAGCTTCTGAGAATCTTGACAGATTTCACAGGAGCCCGAGCACTTGCCAGAAGCAATGCAGCAACTCCACCGTCCGCGTGCAGTGCCGGCCTCAAAATGGAATGGACTCCAATAGCAAGAATTTCTCGCGCTCAACATGCGGCATCATGCGGCATTAAGCTGCAACTCTGAGGTAATTTTGTGTATCTTACAAATATAATCATATATGTAGTGCTTGTGTTGTGCTGCTGTTCCAGTTGTCAAGAGTCTATATGTTTTGTGCAGAGGCACAGTTGAAGAAGGAGGCACAATGTGTGTGATGAATGTGATGGGTTTTCATTTTTTTGAAAGGCGAAGCCTTGCGGGCCTTACTCTGGTCGACACGCAAGAAACATATCAGAAGTGTGATTGTACGTCATTGTACGTTCAAAGTCTAGAGTCTAGACTAGACTCAGACTGAAAGTCTTCGGTGATTCTCAAGATTGGCTGTAGACTTTGAACCTTCTGGTGGCGTAGGTCCAAGAGGATTCTCCATGGGTGTCTTCTCTGCGCTTCCGAGTGCTTTGGCTCAAGTTCTGAACTAAAGTAGCAACTACGGTCACATTTCATGACATTTCTTTGTCATTCTCTGTAGGACAAGTTCGGCAAGATGCATTTTTGTCCTGCTTGTAGGCGAGAGCTGGTAGTGGAAACGCACTCAGGCGCAATTTGAAGACTTCAATGCATGAGTTTCTCATAGTTTCTCTCGGCAGGGACTCGACAAGTGTCGACCCAGCTGGTATGCTCAGCAAATGCTGGCAACATGCTACAGGCGCACTCGCAGCAGCGAAGTGTATCCAACTTTCAGCCTGAGTGAAAGTTGCGGGTTGGCATCTTAGCTTGACTCCTTGTCTTAGCTTGACCAACTTTGTTTGGGAAAAAACAGTGCCTGTCGATGAATCACTCTGTCACTGAGCTGAGTAGCTGAGGTTTATTTGGGACGTGGACTCTGCCCACGAAGAGGTCTCAGCACCTACACCATCAGCTCGAGTGGTTTGTTGGCAGGACATACAACTTGTAGAAGATTTTATCACTAGAGTCACGAGAGTCTTTGCATGTCTTTGCCAAAGCCAGCTTTTGCTTTCATGGCTTTCACGTCTTGAAATGCACAGTACCCCTGTCTTGAAGATGTATATTGT
Source organism: Breviolum minutum Mf 1.05b.01 (assembly GCA_000507305.1). NCBI lineage: Eukaryota > Dinophyceae > Suessiales > Symbiodiniaceae > Breviolum > Breviolum minutum. The sequence continues at coordinate 157,351 of DF239743.1, forward strand.
CCCTGTCTTGCAGAGGCATTCCTAGCAAGACTCATGCTAGTTTTGGCAGGATGTCAAGGCAACAAAGGCGAAAGCCAAACAGGTGGTTTGAAGCCAAGTACAGATTTAGCATTTCGCATTGAAGCCAAGAGATGTAGACAAAAGAAGGAGACGGATGGTTTCTGCTTGGAAAGTGCAGAGGTCTTGCTGATAGAGATGGAGCTGATGGGACCAGCACCAGATGGAAGCATATCCGACGAAAGGCCTATTGGATCGGCAGCAGAGTCTTGCATTTTTGGTGCCGTTGGGTATTGGAAGGGAGGAGCTGCACAGGCGAACACTGACCCTGCGGTCCTGGTTGCAGAGTGAGCAACGCACGCTCTCTGATGCGGCGGACGTATTCGGGTCTCTTATGCTGAGTGTAGGAAGCTTGGGCTGACTTGACCACTGATTGACATGGGCCATGTGACAAAGGCAAAAATTGTTGGAATTTGTTGCATTGTAAAATTTTGCAAAATGTCATGCTGCACTTTCAGCTATTGGATACTGAAGAAACTGCAGGTCCGTCACATTCACCGCAAACGCATTGTACACAGCGATTTGAAGTGCCAAGCTCAAGCGTTCGAGAGACAGGAACTCCAGCTTCTGCCAAAAGCACTGGTAGCAGAAAAGTTGAAGGGCAGAGAGGAAATAGTGAGATGCCAAATGTACCTTTCTCAATTATGATTATTATATATTATTATTATTATTATTATTGTATCAGTTTTACTGAGGAAAGTATTCAGAAGTGATTTCATGCTAGCTGGGCTCGAAACTGGGTAGGGGGCGCCCAGAGGCAGCTTCGCCGTAGTTGGTTGTGCATGGCTGGCGAGACTGTCGGTGAAGACCCAGCTGAAGAAGAAACCAGTGTGGAAGACAGCGTGCTCTCCGAGGTCACTGAGGTGGGGATCGACCATTTGGAGTCTGCATTGTACCACGCTAGACAGCTGGATTTGGTTGGCCTGATCCGATTGGCGGCGGCGATTGCGGTGGAGCTCCAAGCCCTCTCTTTGGTGGAAGAGAGGCGACGAGTTCTTGAAGAAGCTCAACAGACTGGTAGATCATGGAGGAATCAGATGAGGACCCCATCCAAGGGGAAAGCCAAAGGAAGAGGCAAAGGGTTCAGCTTGTCCCTGCCTCACAAAGGGGAAGGCAAGGGCTCAGCTCCTTACTGAGCCGAGAAGATGAAGGTGATCTTCCTGCGCCACTTCGGCAATCATTGCAGGAGGCTGGTTGGACTGACATGGTCTTGGGATGTCTGGTGGCTGAGGCATCCGATGCAGAGCGCATTGTGAAGGCCTTGCTTCCGGAGGTGGACGATGAGAACCTGAAGCGGTTGGGAACCCTCCTACTGAGCTATGCCTTGGCACAGGCAGCCCAGGGGGAGAGGATGGTGCATCGCATTGCGCAGGCAGCTAGCCAGCCGAGTTTGGGTGCTGGCAAGGATGCAATCAGTGCTTGTGAAGCCTATGATGAGATGGTGGCAGCCAATGTGGAGTTGGCACGGAAAATCCACAAGTCACGTGGATACCAGCTGCGGATGGCCGAAGGAGCTGATTTTGTGGAGATTGAGAAGACCGAGACGAGGAGGTGGGCCTCCACTATTGCAGGCTACATCGTGGACAGCTCCATGCCGGCCAAAGAGATTGTGGAGGCCACGGGGGATCCAGTGACCACATGGATCCGACTTTGCGGCAGCAGAAGAGCAAGGACATTGAGGCAGGCAGCCAGGTCTTGGCACAAGTTCTATGAGTGGTTGCAGCTCGCCTATGGGGTGACCTGGCCAAGCTCTGAGGGTCAGATCATCGACTACCTGGAGGAGCGAGCGTTGGAGCCCTGTGGACATACGGTTCCTTCGTCCCTGCTGCAGAGCTTGCAGCTGTTGGAATCAGTGGGTGGCCAAGACAAGGAGAAGCGTCTGGGGGGCTCCCCAATACTTTTCAACGTGGTCAAGAATTTGGAGAAGGACTTGGCGACTGGGGGACCCCCCCGGAAGACAGCCCCTGTCTTCACAGTGGCGATGGTCATGTCTGCGGAGTTCCTCGTGGTTTCCCACCAGGGGGATGTGGCGAGGATGATGGCCTACATCATGCTGCTGATGGTCTGGGGTGCACTCCGCACCGATGATGTTCTGTGGTTGGACAGGAGCAGGACACTCCTCTCTGACCTGGGATGGCGCTCAGTGCTGGTGAGATCAAAGACTTCGGGTGCAGGGCGGAAGGTGAGAGAACTACCGGTCTTCATTTCCAGGCTGACCAGCCTGTCTGGAAAGGATTGGCTCATGGAGGGCTATGACCTGTGGAAGATGATCACAGAGAAGCTGCCAGGAAGCCTCTTCCTGAGAAAACCTCGACCCTTTGCATGGACGAGTGGGACATCCTTAGAAACAAGGACCAAGATCTCACACGAGATGACACCTGGGCCTCTGTCAAAGACAAGTTGCTTGGAGGAGTCTATGATTTTGTGGTGGTGGCCCCACCATGCAACACCTTCAGCCGAGCTCGGCACAACCGTGCCCATCCTGGACCCAAGCCTATCCGGTCACGGGATTATCCCAGAGGGTTCCCATGGCTGAAGAAAGCAGATCAAGAGAAAGTGGATCAAGCGAACCTCCTAGCGCTTCGTTCGTTGGAGGCTTGCAAGTTGGCACATGAGGCAGGTGCCACCTTCCTCATCGAGCACCCTGAGCAGTTGGGAATTGCATCAGGCCTGGTCCCGGCATCGATTTGGGAATGGCCCGAGTTTCTGCAGTTGGAGCAAAACACTCACTTGGTGCAAATGGCAATTTTCCAGTGCGACTTTGAGGCAGAGACTTCCAAGCCCACCAGGTTGGGGACCAATGCAATCAGTGCTTGTGAAACTTCGCCTTTGGGACGTTTCCAAGGTCCCCCAGTCTTGGACGAGTCAGGCCAATATCTGGGACCGTTGCCCCAACAATGCAGTCATGGCTATAAGCTCATTGGCAAGTCGGCCGATGCATGGAATACCAGTCCCGCTGCAACTTACCCTCCTAAACTTTGTGAGGAGATCGCGCTGTTGCTGGTGCATCACTTCTTGAACCTCAAGGAGAAGGGGGGGGTTGCAGCCGCCAGGCCGGAGACAGCTGGTTTGAACCGGAAGAAGAAGGGCCTTTTCATGGGAAGTTAGAGAAGGCAGCAACCGACAATGGGGGTTTGCCCATTACCTGTGGGCGGCTGAACCACCCAAAGTCCTTCTGTGATGGAGGAGGACTTTGTTCACCGGGGCGATGGAGACCTAAGGACAGAGGATTGGGAGTGCAGGGCAACAGAAAGACTTTCGTGGAGAACTTGGCCCTGGTGAGGACTTTCGTGGTGCAGAAGATTCCAGACCTTAGGAGAGCTACTTTTCAGCTCGCCACAGGTCACATGCAGCAGTCACCTTTCTCTGAGGAGGACCTTCGATCTTTGAGGAGACGATGGGTGGATCTACTTGGAGGCAGTCAACGTTTGCTGGAAGTGGAACCCCACCAACCATTCCTCCTCCTGGCTTTGGAGGAGACTTTGAGGAGAATGGAGGATGAAGATGTGGAGATTATCTCCAAGACTCCGGGCGACAACTATGTGACCGGGAGAAGAGTTGGAGTTGGGGAGCCCTTGGACCCTGCTCCTTTGGTTTTTCGTCCTCGGAAGAAGGGACGCAGCTACGACGAGTCTGTCTTCCAACCAGAAGCTTCAAACTACAGCTCGGCGGTTGAGGCGGCAGAGATCATTCAGAGGCAGTTTGAAGAAGAAGAACGTCTGGGGTGGATGTACCCTATTACCGAGGCTGAAGCTCGCAAGCGCTTCGGGGACAAGTTGAGGATTGCCAGCCTGGCAGCCATTCCAAAGGACGAGAAGACCGTCAGAGTGCTCTTCGATGGAACCCACTCAGTGCAGGTGAACAATGAGATCAAAATCACAGACCGCCTGGAGTTCCCCACCCCTTCGGAACTGGCTAGGGGGATGGAGATCTCCCGGGAAGAAGACTGGGGAGTTGTTTTCTCCATTGCGGCGGACATCATGAAGGCTCATCGACGGTTCCTTCATGCGGCTGAAGACCATGGCTACCTTTGCTGCAAGGCTGACAGCGATTTGAAGGTGGTATGGGTCAACCGTGTGGGCACTTTTGGAGTGGCTTGCGCGGCTCTTCACTTTGGGCGATTGGCTGGTTTGATTTTCCGGATGGTCATCAGGCTACTGCGCCAACAACCTTGCTTCCAGTACCTCTTTGCTGATGACTTGAAATGGGTTGTCGGAGGCGCAACCAAGTATTTGGATTTGTGGATGCTGGTAGTGGGTTGGCTACTGGTAGGGACGCCCTTTAGCTGGAGGAAGTTCCGGGGTGGCCTGGCTTTGGACTACGTGGGTTTCTGGACTGACTATGGTAGATTCCGGTTGGGCCTGAGCGAGAAACGGGCCTTGTGGCTCATCCAGACCATCGAGAACTTCAAACAGTCCAACTATGTGGCGAACGGCCGGAGCTTCACAGAGTTGCTTGGCCGATTAGGCTTCGCTTCACAGGCGGTGCCTTGGGTGAGGCCTATGCTTGGAGCGCTCTATGCTTGGAACACGGTGCTGACTCCCTTCATGGCGGCGAGGATGCCTGGGCTGGTGGCAACTACACTGGAGTTGGTGCAGGAGCGATTCAAGAGAGGTGACCACACTGCTGCCTGTTGGTCACCTGGGCAGGTGGCAACCGAGAAGTTCCGCACAGATGCCAAGTGCGAAGAAGGACGAATTGTCCTTGGAGGCTGGGAGTTGGGTCAGACTTCAACTTTGGAAGCAAGGTGGTTTTCCTTCACCGTCACTGCGGATGAAGCCCCCTGGTTGTACTACCGAGGGACTGACGTGCAGAAGATGAGTACGGCAGCTGAGATGCTTGCCACCTATGCAGCGCTTCACGCTTTTGGTTTCTTGGAGGGTGAGCTCGACCACCCCCGTGAGGAGATGCTCTCACTGGTGGCAGGAGGCACAGACAACCTGGCGAACGAGCAGCTGGCCAGAAGGAGGCTCACCACCAAGCTTCCATTGGGTTTGCTGATGCTGCAACTTCATACAAAGTTGTGGGACAATGGTTTTTGGCTGCGAGTCAAATGGCGGCCTCGTGAAGAGAACACAGAAGCAGACGACTTGACGAATGAGAACTTTCAGAAGTTCTCACCTGGAAGGAGAATCGAGATCAACTATGCCTCCCTGGACATGAGGCTGCTGGATCGTTTGCAAGGAAAGATCGTGGCCTTTGAAACCACGGCAGCAGAGCTCCGAGAATCAGGTTCAAAGAAAAAGGGCCTGACCAAGAGACAGAAGATCAGCTCAAGAACAGACTGGTAGCTACACTGCCTCGTTGATGGGGGTCTGATCCGAAATGGATGACAGTGCGGCTACCAGGACAAAACAGGTGTGCTGAAGAACGCTGAATAGTTGTATCAGTTTTACTGAGGAAAGTATTCAGAAGTGATTTCATGCTAGCTGGGCTCGAAACTGCCCTCCCTTGTCTGCGACCCCTTCCCTGAGTTTCGAAAGCCGCGGAGGGGGTCTGATCCGAAATGGATGACAGTGCGGCTACCAGGACAAAACAGGTGTGCTGAAGAACGCTGAATAGTTATTATTATTATTATTATTATTTGCTAGATACATGAGACTTCAATTGTTGTGTTTGTCATTCTGTGTCATCACTACGCCGCCCTTGTTCCCAGCTTGCCAGGCCAGACAATATTTTCTGCGTGGCGGAGCGTTCAAAGGTGGCTTAATTGGTTGTATCATCTTTATCTTATTTCCTCAATTTACACAGTTACACCTACATGTTGTACTTTCCATCATGGTCAATCTAAGCTCGAAGTGAGACAGATTTTGCTGAATGATTGCATCCACTGCATCACCTTTAGCTGTCTCCAGTCTCCATCCAGGTCAAAGTCGTTCGAATCGGTGATTTCGGGCTTGCTGGTCTTGGCACTCAGCTTCTTTTGACACAAATGACACTTGCTGTCAGTGCCCATGAGTCTTTCCATCAGCTCAATGAATTGAGGCGAGAACCAGCTTTTTCGGCAGTTTGACCAGTTTTCTTTGAAGATGTGACTTTCTCAGTGCTCCAGTGTTCCAGTTCCATCCATGCTCAAGGAACTTGCAGGTGATGGATTTTTCCTACCACTGAGAAAGACTTCTCTTGCTGAAACTATTTCAGCATTTAGCTAGGGGTATTCGTGGCCTAAGCAGCACCGGTTGTCATCAGCTGTTTTGTAAGTCTGCCAAGATTGTCTTCTTAGCTCCTCTTTCGCATCAATATTTAGAGATGTAGACAGAGGGAAAGGCTGGCGCTTTGTATGTGATATCTTCTGTATGTTGACACATTGGGAGGTTGACGACCAAAAATGGGATGGGTGGTACTCCTGGCTACACTGCTCCGGACAGCTGAAGTTCTGTTTTCGTGTTTCATCCCTTGACATCCTTTGTACTCAGCGATGGCCTCATGCCTTCGATTGTACTCACAAGTGTGCAACCGCAATCAGCAATTTCTGATAAGTGTACTGTCTGGACATTGTGAGGAGATACTTCTTCATGCTCGGAATGGACATGGGACAGCATGCTCTGACAAAGTGGACATTTATTCTTGTGTCTCGGCCGAAAAAGCCATTGATTTATCAAGACACTTCTCATTGCTGTAATTCCAAGTCTACTACAAATTCCTGCGCTGTGAAAAATAAAACACTCTGGAAAAGCAGAAAACACAGTAGCCCAAACCTTGCGTGCATTGACTGTTGCGTTTGCGATGTGGCAACGAAGCATTATGTACAGTAGATATCTCTCCCCGCTTTAGCTGGTACTTATATGAAATTATACGCGTAGTAGTACACTTCCCAAATAGATCCTTTTCTATGTGTTCCAAGTGCTTGTTTCCTTCTTTCCCTTTCTCTTGACCACTTTGCAGTGTTTGTCTTTTTGCTGTTGATGTTGCTGCACTTGCCGTTCCTCGTGCTCCTCCCGCTCCTGATGCCCCTCCTCTTCCTGCTGCTGCTGCTGCTGTTGCTGTTTCGACTTCTGTTGCTGTAGTAGTAGTAGTAGTAGTAGTAGTAGTAGTAGTAGTAGTAGTAGAAGAAGAAGAAGAGAGATTA
>DF239744.1:0-11622 GCA_000507305.1 Breviolum minutum Mf 1.05b.01
CATTATCTCTCGCTCCTCCCGTAATCTCCTAAACGAGAACCCAAGCATCGACGATGCTTTTGGGAAAAAAAACACGTCATTTAAAACATGATATCAAAGCACATCCTCATCGTGATTGGCATCTCAATCCTGATTGGCACCCTTGTTCAAATAGATCATCTCATGTCTCATGTTTCCTCTCTGTCAAACCACCACATGTTCCTATCTTTCTCCCTATCCTGATCCTAACCCTTCAAAAAAGATGGTGTGTATTCTGCAAATTGTGTCGTTTAAGTCTTCATGGTCTTCCACATCTACCCTTCTCCCCCCCAAAAAAAACAGAACTTTCAACCATCAAAGTTACCGGCAACGTGTTGATGCCACTGGGTGCCGGTGGCATCTCTTGCACCGCCAGTGCTGCTGAAGGTACCAAGGCTGCTGTGATTCCAGGCAAAGATGAGAGCTTAGACGAGGTCATCTGGCTCCAGGAATCAGATGATGTTTGAGGTCACTACTTGGAGGATCGTCCCACAACTTGGATACGTGGTGCTTCGGATGGGCCCCCATGAAAATAAGCCATAAATTTCGGCCATTTTGGAAGGGGTCCCACAACCCGATCCTTAGGGGACGAAAACGATCACCATGGTTATTAACCACTTACTAAGTTGGATGATCCTCCAAGTATATCTTAAGAATCCAGGTCTGTATGTGGAAGAGATTACACCGATCGAAGTCTAGTTGAAGGAGGTGTGTGGATTCTTAGGGTTATAAGGGAAATCCCTCCAAATTTACCAGCAACGTTTTTACATCAAGGTTGATCCTCCGCAAAATGGGTCGTCCCATTTAATGCCCCCTGTGTGGAATCCCTGGAAAATATGTTGTTTTTCGTTATCCAAGGATATATGTTCAGACAAAAAGATAGTCAATGTACATAAAAAAGATGATAAGATGTATTGAGTTTTGTCTAAATAAAGTCCAAGTTCTGCTTGTACAGTATATGTAAGTAAAGAATGCCATACATCAATATGTATAATATATACTGAAAATTGAATCTTCTTCGTACGGAGAGGATGTTTTGTTCTACAGGCTAATTGGTGGTTTGATGCCGGGTAGTTTTGAATCCCACTGAACTCAAAGGAGCTGCAACAAAAAAGGCTAATCTAAGATGTGCCCAAATAACCGCATCAACGGCGCGGTTACGACCTGTGGTGCTGGCACAAAGGTGTCTGAAATCTCTCGTGCGATGTAGCATGCGGCCAACACCAGCGGCAAGGTCGCACGGAAAGGCATCCTTTTTCGACGTCCCATAGCTCCACGCGCCATTTTTTGCTGTTGTAAGGCTAAGACCACTAGGAACTACGGGATTGCACAAGTTCCGAGGGATCAAGAAAAAGACATGGTACATATATAACCATATGAATCCATATTAATTATATGTATGAAAAATATAAAAATAAACATGCACAATAATTAGTTGAAGTCTCGGATCATTCCTTTTTGTTTTAACATCCTGCTTTGTCTGGGGGGCGAAAACAAAAAAAAACTGTTAAATGTCTTCTAACAGATGCAGTTTTTTTCTGCTTAGAATGGATCCAAGGTGATAACCCCATCCTCGACATGTCGGTCGTCCACATGGATATGACATCAAGGCAACGGCCACCGTAACGCAATCTTTGATCCATGAAAGTTGCGAGGTATATGTGTCTGATTTTTGTTCCTCCAGATGGCATTTTTTGAATTCCCTGTTTTTGGTGAAATGTGTACATCTTCATTTCTTCACAGTTTTTTTTCCTTGCATGGGTGCTGTTGTGGTGGCAAGTTGGGCAAATTTGACCAGAAACATCTTAGAAACAAAATCATTTGCCAAGGGTGACGATTTTATTTAATGTAGCCTTGCAAAAGGGCTCGTGAATTGAACTATTGACAAAAAAAACCTGCAAGCCAATTGTGATCCCTTCCCAACTGATTTTTTTGTTTTCTCTACACCGTTTATAAATCTTCCTATGGTGAACCTGTGATGTAAAAAACTCAGCGATCCCCACGAGGTCAATGCACAAGCGCCACCCACCAGGATTTTCGGCTTCATTGGCCTTGAAGTTTTGGTCGTTTTGGTCAATTCATCCATTAAAAGCGGCAGAAGATTCCCGGTGGTGAAACAATGGAGTTACAACATGTTACAACCCCTATAAATGGCCTTATATATGGGTAACTGGGGTTATAACCCTACTTATGGAGCTCATATTCTTGATGAAAAAAGTCGGCAATCACCAGGTGATATGGAGAAATATATCCGAGTTACAGAGGTGTTCACCAATGATGGTGTCCATCAACATTATGTCATGTTTTAGTGAAAGTCCTTCCTCTCAGAGCCATGGTTTTGAGTGTGAAACATGACCCCCATGGCTTGTAAAGGAAACACGTTTAAGTGTCTTGGTTCCGGTCACATCGCACATTTTACGGAGCATCTTGTTCACTCCCATCAAACACCACCGGGATGGACTGACTCAACAGAATCCATGTTTCTCAAGGACCAGGGCGGGAAAAACAACAAAAACAGTACGAGTGTGTTTGGGAATGGTACCAGGTCGAGTCTAGCTACGCACATACATATGTAATCATATTGATAAATATGTATACTTACATATGTATATTGTGTAAATATGTCAAATATACTGTTCCTGGGGTAGGATATAGCACTTCTACATCATGTCTATATCAATGTAGTTGCAATTGTTGCGTTTCATAGCATTGCCTGACACCTATGATCGGAACTAGAAATTATCCCTTGAAAACATGGTTGAAACCACTAAATCGAAACGCAATGTAAGCTCATATCATCTTGGTGGTTTCTCAAAACACAAAAAACAAGGTACTAAATTCAGTTCGAATCTTGCACCAAAAGGGCTCACTGTAAGAACTTACCTTCCAGCTTCAACATGGCTTCAACTGTGTAGAAAGTGTGGTTGGGTCATCTCTTGACCTCAAAAAAACACAAACAAAAACAACACAACAGAGCAAAAAAAAACGTAACAACAGTAGTAAAACATCAGAAACTTTCAGCATCTGACAACTTTGATACAAACGCCTTCATAAAACATGAATCACCATTTCAACAAGAAAGCCTTCGTGAAACAAAAAATGATGAATTCATAGTGGCGAAATAGCAATTTGGAAATACAGCAAACACATCATATGAATATATAATAGTCTTTTATAGTCTTTTGTTGACATGTGTCCAAAATCAAAAAAAAATAACACCAAAAAAACGGGGGTTCTAGAAGGACACCTCTCCAATCACATCTTCCTGGGCAACCAGATGTCCACAGATTTTCCGAGACCTAAGAGACCCGAGCCCGGAAGTTCTCATAGCCTGCGCATGAAGCATCAATCGGTTCAGTTTTTGAACAAACAAACGACAGCCATTTGGGCGATAAAAGTCCGGGTTGAATACAAAAGTCTCGGTTGAATATTGATTTCTGGCTGAAATTGATGAATGTTGAAACTGAACATTGGGAAAACCATCAGCATTTCAATATCAAAGTCTGAGATGACGTTTATTTAATTCATATGTCGGCAGTTGCAATTGCAATCTGTTTTTTTGCTGCTATCTCCGGGATGGTCATCAACCTAGGAAAAGACATCTGTTTCTGCGGTTCAACTCTTGGAGCAACTACTTTCAAGAAGCCACATCACTGCAGGATGTGATTCCCCTGACATCCATGTATGGTATATTTCATTACCTACATTTGGTTGATTTCTATGGCAAATGTAGGTACTATGAATATACTACCATACATGGATGGTAAGTGATTGTTGTCATTTGTTCCAACATCCGTTGCTAGTCTCATTTATAGGTGCATGCTGATTTCAAAACAGGCCAAATACAAGTATTTTCCCTTCCAGCAAAAACAAACATCCCGGGACCCAGTACTACCTTTTTCCGTCAGATGTCCCAGCCGGATTTCCAGCTGGTTGTGATGTCTTCTTGCCAGATTTTCACTCATCGGTTCATCTCTTTCAACCATTTCTCTCCATCCTGAGGCATCTCCACTTTGCCTCAACTCCCATGGGATTTTGGGTCCGACCTTTGTTGAATATTGTCATAGGATGCATAGGCACAAAAAATTGCGCATTCCGTGCCTACCAAAGCCTAATCTTACCTTTTGACGATCACACCAATCCTACTGGGAAGACTAAGCATCTAGTGACCCTAAAAACCAATTCCAACAGCTTGAATACACTTGAGTATATAAGGAAATATATTTAAGCAACCACATGGTTGTAAGGAAAGATGTTTCACCAACCACCAATTTTCCGTCAATAAAATCGCAAACGATTTCCTTATCCTAAACCAACCACCCCTAGTGGTTTGGTCATGTCGACGTTGGAATAGAGATCATTCACCGACTGGAATATGCTGCAACCATGGCTTCCCCAGGACCAAGTTGGTAAATGTAGACATGGCCAACTTGAAAAGATGTTTGGAGGGGAGTTGATTAGGTGGTAAATGTTGCACAACAACCATGTATATACCTATATATGTACTAAATCTGTGTATATAAATAAATATACATATATTATACATGTAAAGGTAATTATGTGTATGTACATATATATATATATTGTAAATATATTGTGTAGATATTAAGTCTGATGATATGAAAATTCGAACTTGTTAGCTTGTTCTACTTCTATTTTTGAGACCCTACTTAATTTCACACGCAGACACTCACGTACAAACCTCCATGTTTCACACAGCACCAAAGAAATATGTTCCCGTTGAAGGACGTTCCACCAAGCTAAACGACCACCCCAGTGGAATCCCTAGATCATTTATATCAGTTTTGGGCTGACGTCATTTGAAGTCACACTACTATTCCAACTATCAGGGCGACCAATGTTTCAGCCTTAAATAAACTGCACCCTTCCATTTTGGTTAATACGAGATTCCGAGATCTCTTCTGAATCACTCTATTTTGCGGAACCACCATTAAGAGCTTCTTGGAGGAAAGCCACCAATGCTGGTACTGAAACACCACAATTTCTGCTAAGATACATTTGATGTAAAGATCCCCTTTCTCAGTGGGATCTTTGTGTGGCATACCTTCACCCGTAATCTTCATCACAGCAAAGGGGTCCGTGACTCCTTTGTGACCAAAGTAAAGGGTGCGACCATCAAGATGTGTTAATGTTCCTTAGGTGAAGTGCTGACCAAGGGACTGTGAGGTTGTTAACAGGTCAACAAAAAGCAAAAGAGTTGACCTGATGTTTCAATATTACCCTCCCTAAAACTAACATGTTCGTTCACTGAAAATAGGCCTTTTGACCCAAAAGGAAACTACCAGTAGTATTCCAACCATCAATTTTCAGGGGCGAAAATGTTAGTTTCAGGGAGGGTAGACTAACCACTCAAACAACTTGAACTCCCTGAAGTTTAATCTCACCTCTAAACTGGTGGTTTAGGTTATAATGTTGGTGTTGTTTTCAATGGGGTGAGGTTCATGCTTGGAAAAAACTAAGACCATAGAAGCCATCCAAGTAACAAACAACCAACAAAAACGCCAAACACTACAAACATCTCACCCTTTTTCCGAGTTTCGTTCAAAGCCGAGTAGTGCTTCTCTCAAGTCGATTGTTATTTCTGTATGCAGATCAACGCCGGCGCGACGGAAGACACCGTGCTTGGATTCAACGAATTTCACGATAACATCTCCTGAAGTGACAGTCTTGGGAGTCAAATAGATATATAAATTAATATTATGTATGTCACGGTCGATCAACTCCTTGTAATTATTGGGGATGCTCATCCCACCTTTAATAGGGAATGCCCTATGGAAATCATGGGGGTGTTTAGACCCTACCAGTAGCACATATCAATCCATGGTTTTCTTGGGAGGTATATTGTTCTTTTTCAAAGAGTTGGTGTGTTAACTTTTGAAATCCCAAATCTTTTGATGCCAACCTGGAAATTGTATGAACTTCGCTGTTAACTATTAGAACTCTCCCCGAACTTGGGTTGGACATCGCAATGGACATGAAACCGATATCTGAAGCCTTCAACTTTCCAAATTGCATAGGATTGATCATGGACAGAAAAACGACAATCACCCAGTGATTCATGTTTGAGATTCTTATGGCTCTTCCATCTCCCAAATTATTGGGTAGATAGAGCATTTCAAACAAATTACCTCATCATCCTTTCAACCTTCCGTAACTTGCGCTTTACTCTCCATAAAAACATGAGTAAAGCGCCACCCTACCACCCAACCCTACCACACCCATCCACCCGCTTCAACCAACTGGAAACCTGGAACTTTTTTCGGTTGATGTCCACCACGATGTTGGAAAATCTGGGTATCGCCTCCGGCACTGCCACGTTCCACCGTCAAGGTCAAGGGATGTTGCTGGGTACGACACTTCTCCTTCGAGGGCACCTGAACCTGGAAGATGGAAGATGCAACGGGTCAACGGGTCAAGCTGCGTCCATATATCCATGCGGCGCAACGTGGATCTTCTAAAGTGATATAACTTCACGCCTCAAGATATATCCCATAAAATTCCATGTATGGTATATTTACCTACATTTGGCGATTTTTCATGGTACATGGAGGTAGATATACCATACATTGAGTATCTGGGTATGTTCAAAAGGGTGCGCGTATTATACGTAGATTTATGATTTATAAGTGTAAAAAAACAGAAGTGAGTCATTCCCCAATACAAGTGAGGTTCAAATGACAGGTACGCAGCATTCATGAAAAACTCCTGGAAAGTCCTAGTAGCCAAGGGATGGGTGAGATACCAGCTGCCATAGCAAAAGAAGAATTGCTCATCATAGTGTCAAAAAATAGAGCTTAGCTTAGTAGTATGAAATATCAACAACATTAAATTACATTGCCAAAAAAAAATCAAAACATATGAAATGTGAGAGTCAAAATATTGCAATCTGCAAACTTGAATATGCTACTGTTAAACAACCATGGGGTGAAGACAATCATAGCGTTGAATCTGCCAGGTCAAAATGACCTGGAATAGGAAAAGATATGCAGTCTTAAATCAAAATACAATTTGGAAAATTTGTCTGAGATGCAATTCCATCTGCCTAAAGTATAATCATCATTCACCAACCCAAATCACAGCCATTTTTTGTAAGGGTTCCCATAACCAAACCGCATTTATAGTGAGGTCGTTTGAGGTTATTGTGGTTTCCTCCCATTCCATCGGCAAAAAGTTTGCCCCACCTGCTGCTGCATGATCATGTTGCCCATGCGGGTTTGTCGTAGCTCAAACCTGAGGCTGGTAAACATGTGGGGCAAAAGGATGACCAAAATACACATCCGGTAGTGCAACATAGCTACCTGGAAAATGGTTTGATTTTGGGGAGACGTTTTTCCTAGCATCTAATAATGGATGTTCCATGGGATTTATTTTTGTTTACCAAAGGAGAAAAATATACAGTGAGTAAACCAGTCATATTAGTTCACAGCTTGCTGACATGTTTTTGTCATGGCTATGTTTTTTTTTGTTCGCTAAAAGTGGGTTGTATTATAATATCATTACAAATTCCAACAGAATTGCCGTTGATCCCAACAATGGCAGCATGTCTTTGCTGGAAGGTTCACCTTAAAAATGCCGAAGTTGATATCTTGTAACTTTAAGTTCCAGTGACCCTTTCAGTGACAGGAAGAAAACCAGACTTGGTCAGGGATCTCAATATTACCTTCATTTGCCATTGCTACTACAAGTGGACATGCACAATTTATAACTCATAACCCATTGAAACCAGATTGAATTCACCTACCTTCCTAAAGTACCCCGGAAAGGGAAACTCGATCCTTCCATGTCACCCGCTGGAAATGGCAGGAATTCTTGGGACTGGGTGAACGTGTTGTTTCGTGAAAGTCCACGGTAACGATCGGTGGTTGGACAAAAAAAGCCAAACCTGCAATGTGGGAAATTACCATGGATACACCCCTGAAAACTAACGGCTGGAATCTAAAAATCAAATGAATGAGAAGGGTTGCTGATACTAGCGATCCTGAAGGGTATTGATAGGAATCATCCTCATGACGATTGTGTTTGGATGATTGCTTACAAGAGCATTATCAATAACAACAAATCTGGCCGCAAATTGGCGTGGTTTGAACGCATTGTAGAGTTCATATCTTCAAAACTAAAGAAGCAAAGGGAGAGGGCCATCAGGAGTTACCCTTAAAGGCAAGCCCCTTTGCATGAACGCAACAAGGACCAGCTAAAAATACGGTGTTTAAAAAAAACATTCCAATCACATAGACGTAGCAATCCCTCAAACATAAAATGGCCCTTTGACAAGGAACTAGCTGCCTTCCTTTCAAGTGCGTTTCAAATAGCCGTATGTTTGATATGTCATGGATAATTGAAACAGCAAGAAAGGTTTGAAATATACTGTGAACTTCCTGTACTTCCATATCTTCCATGCAACTGTTGGGCATTGCTGTAGTGTATATAACACGACCTTAAGTTGACCACACAGGTCGTATAGCCCCGTATCATCTTGACATCAGGCAACCAATGTCCCAATACATCCCTGAACAATCGATGGCGGCCTGTAGGTTTGCTGATTTGAAAAAAAAAAGCCTCTGATTTCTACGTGGGCTTTCCCAAACAAATCAATGTTTATGCTATTTTGGAGATAACCTCAGTGAATTTTGAGGGCGCAAAATTCCCATCCTCAAATGTCCAAAGCATTCTGGGTTTCCTAAAATGATGGTACCCAACAACCATTGGTTTTCCTACTGCAAATGATCATTTTGGGGTGTTCAGGGGGTACCACCATTTAAGGAAACACCCATGTCCTATCAACTATCAACACCCAAAACCTTCCTCCCGGGTGGAAACCTCCCTAAAGTCTAAGCAACTCATCAGCACAACGCGTGTTGCATCTTCGACAACGCTCAGAGGGATTGTTGTCACGACAACCGCGGCATAGCAACACACGTGGAACAGAGACTTGAAGTTCTTGACCTCAAAATTGTTGTATTGATGCCACGGGATTTTCGGCATCTGACTGATTCTCGCT
Source organism: Breviolum minutum Mf 1.05b.01 (assembly GCA_000507305.1). Classification (NCBI taxonomy): domain Eukaryota; class Dinophyceae; order Suessiales; family Symbiodiniaceae; genus Breviolum; species Breviolum minutum. The sequence continues at coordinate 9,038 of DF239744.1, forward strand.
CCCGACTTTTTAACTATTATTAGCTGTGTGGTGTAGCAGTGTATTCCTTTTTATCAAACATGTGTCTCACAAGAATGAGATCTTCACAGTGATGTTCATGATATTTTTGGATTAAAGACCTAAACCTCGGCTTCCCATGAATCTCAACGAGTAGTTAGGGGAATCCCAGGATCCAAACCACCAGGAGCCCCAAACCAGCAAGCCAAATCATTCGTTGAGATTTCATCCTACTTCAGCAATGGTTGATGGTGTCACAAATCTTCGCCCAAAATTTCACAGAACCCTTCACTTCCCACTTCCTACTGCCTGCAATCTAACGAAATATCTACATTCATGTCATTTTTTGTCAAGCACATCCGACCAGTCTGAAAAAAAAACAACACTGCTGAGGAGGAACAAAAATATTGGACCAGTCACTCAAAGCTGGATGATAGCTTGTACCATGTTGATTTTCCTTTTGTATACGTACGAAACAACCAAAATAAACACCTTCAAAAAAGCCATATGGCCATGTTACTTACCACCAAAACACATTGAAGAAAAACAAACCCTAGACATCCAAAATTCTCCAAATACCTGGTGAGTAGGTGTTTGGAACCCCTAAATTAAAACACCAAACCTCAGGAGATGTTCGGAGGTTCAAACACCTACCCTCTGGTAAACTAACATAGCCATGGAAAATCCCCCATTTTCAATAGGAGATACATCTTCAAAGGGTCCATTTTCCATTGCTATGTTAGTTTACCGGACGGTACTCACCCGGGAAAGTTAAAAGGTCGCCATTCGAGTCGCCGTTGTACATCTGCTCTAAAGTCACTTTGACTTCAGTGGTGATGGAAGGTCCTTTTTCCGCTTTATTGCCCAAGAATTGATACAACATCCTCGGGAAACATGAAAACTTGCCCAAGTCATTCCAAGAAAGATGCAAAAAAAGGTGTTGGATTATTACATAGCGTGGTTAAGATGGCTTTGAAGGAATGGAAAGGTGCCCAATGTTACAAATATGTGTATCTGTATATAAATATATGTATAAATATATGTATATATATAAATATATACATCCAATGGGTTGCGTTTCAAGCACTGTATTTGTAAATCATTCTTATGACCATTGATTGTTTGCCATGTGTTTTGAACCGTTTTTGGACTCTTTGATGGCCAAGACACGAGAGTCCACTCTCCGTGGGTTTTTGGTCCGTTTGTGTTGGAAGAAAAAACCTACGAAAATCAACAAAAACCACTCATCTTGTCACAAATCTGGCCAAATCATAATATTTAACCAACCTAGATTTCTCTGAAATGTGGGGATTTCCCTTCCTTAGCTACCTTTTGGGGTTTATTTGGTTGTGTTGGGTCGCTACAATTTGACCAGACAGAGTAATTTTGGTTTTGGATTGGTGAAATGTTCAGGAACCAACTCGTCATTGAAAACTTAAATCTGGGGAGTTTGTCCCACGAGTCTGCGGGTAAAAACCACAGGTTTTTGGCTGACTTGCCAACCACAACAAGTGACACTTCGGTTTCATAGCTGACGGGTAGTCCGTCGCAAACACCATTCATGCATAATATAATAAAATACATGTACAATATATACCATATGAACCGTCGTAGGTGTTAAAAGTCAGCTTATTATTTCCTACATACCATTTTTTGTTACATAGCTGTCTGTTTTCTTTTTGTTGATATCCTCCAAAACCAATCCAAATCCTTGAGAAGCGCATCATCTTTTCACCAACCTTGCAGGAAACCCTGGGCTGTGCCAGACTACCGCCGTTTTCCTGAGACCCCGAGGGGACTCCGATCGGCAACAAATTCCTACCGGTTTTTACGGGGGTCATTAGATGACACCAATCCCAAGCAATGCAATTTTTTAAGGTGGAAATCCTTTAAATTGACCATACATTTGCATTGTTTCTGGCCAAATTATAACATTTCACCAACCTAGATTTCCTTAAAACAAGACATTTTCCCTTACTAAAACACAAAAATTGGTGGTTTTTTGGGTCGTGTGAGGTCGCATTTAATGATCCCCGTTTTAGTCAGACTCAAGTTCCATGATGACTTCGTCAAAATAGGTCCAGGCCTTCTTCGTTAAAGCTATCCGGTAAGGAAGGAAACTCAGCAAACATCCCAAGCAGGAACTCGTCAACATAAGAATCTCCATCCAAAACCGACCTCTTGCAGGGTTGCTCACATATACATTGTATATCAATTAATATATACATAATATATGAACGTCTGAATATATATATATATATTTATATATACCCACATTTATCTAAATATGTACCTTTTGTTACACACCTGTGGATTTTTGGAAACAAAATCCTCAGAAAAATGCACCACCATTTGGGGGGTGAAAAAATATGACCCGTTTGAAATGTACCTTTCAAAAAATAAGCTACCTACCGAGATTGAATCATATGTTCAAAAGAAATCATCATTGCTTTAAACAAGCACAATAGGATATTATGGTTTTAAAGGTGAACTGAAAACAAGATGGAAACCACGAACCCGAATGTTCACACGTTTAAGTAAGATGGACCAGCTACAATGAAACCACTGTGCGTTTGTGTCTATTTTTT
>DF239744.1:11687-166267 GCA_000507305.1 Breviolum minutum Mf 1.05b.01
ACAGGATGGTGTCGCAGTGCGAATGTACCGCCCAATGGCAGCGAATTAACGAGTTGGCGATGAGTTGGCGACGACGAGGCGACGACGACACGACGACGACACGACGACGACACGAGCAAAACAACGCGAACACAGGTCCAACCCCAGACCCCAACTATAAACGGGAACCCTTCGCTACGCATTCGGGAAAATTATGGTTCATCTGATGTAAAAATATGCAAAAAACAAATTGCCCACCTTCATCAGAAGGTGGTGAATCCCAAACGTGCATTATAACGAACAGCATTGCACGAGGAGCATTTCCACAAGCCGGAAGGTGTCGCATGTAGACTTCCAATTCCACAAATTGCTTGATGTTCCAGGGATATGGTGCTTCATATTCATGACAACCCGCAACACGTAGCAACAAAAATAGCAGCTTGCCAGAGAAAAGGAGCGGCAAGACCAAGCTTGCCAGAAGTGCTGCCAATGGCAGCCAGAACCAAATGATACCACAAAGACAAACGAATGCAAACAAACACAACCACCTCGTTGTTGGTGGTTGAGCCGTGAAAAACGGCATTTGGGGAAATATAAACATATGCAATCATCAAGTTGGATATCATATATTTTCCAAAAGGTTTGGCATTTGGGGTGAAAATAAACAAAATGTAATCCATAAGATCCATGGGACTGTCATATATATTCTACCTACATGTACCATAAAACATCATAGCTTAAATTGGTAGCGAAAAATCTACCAAGGTCCCAGCCATGGATCCTATGGGTAACCTCACATCACCTTTCCACCTCACCTTTCCACCAAGCCACAGTTGTGCCCCCAAAGGTCCTCCTGTTTTCCTTTCCAGTAGAAAACTATGATATCCTGACGTGACCGGTGGATTGCGGCATGGCCAACGGCCGTTGCGGCCGGCCACCGGGTTGAGCCCCGGTAAAGTCGTGAGTCCGAACTCCATGGGTCCGTCATACATGTTGTGGATGTCCCGTCGTTGGAAGTGATCGGATCAATGGTGAACGGATCAATGGGTGATTTCACCTATTTACTAAAAAATTGGGGTTACAACCCACTTACTATATAACCATTGGTTGGTGGTTTTGAATCCCACAACCATCTGAAAAATATATATGAACGTCGGAAAAATTGGATTCCATTTCCCCCTAGGTTTGAGATAAAAATAACAAATCTTTGAAACCACCACCTGGAAATCCATGAGTCATACATCCCTGAAAAACTAAGATGACTGGATGGAAACTTCCACCAGTTTTTCAATAGACAATAATTACATCGACTCATTCATGGTGGATTTTCCAGCCAGTCATGTTAGTTTTCGGAGGGGTACTGGTTGTTTAATGACGGGATCCTTTTGAATGGTTTACTATAATCCCCACCTAACTGGGTAGGATCTCATCCCCTATATACCGCAAACATCCGGGTGTTTTTTCATTGCACATGTGGAACCACACACGGTTTATCCTGGAAGAAACACGACGAGTTCCTGCGTTTCTAGTTCATGTGATGTCAGAGTTGTTTGTTTCTCTTCCATGCCCAATTTATTTTCCACACGAACTCAGCAGAAAACAACTCAGAAGATCTCTGCAACGGATCTGTTCACTTGAGAATGGATCCAAATATGATATATCCAAATAATGTTCGGTTTCAACTAAACAATTGGTCTCCAAGGAGTTTGAAGGTTAGGCTAGGATATTTGAGGGAAACATCCAAACAAAGCGTGTTCCTTTGTTTACACCCTCGAAAAATAACATGGAACCCTAAAACTGGGGATTTAGAAGATGATGTTCCTTTTCAAAAGGATGATTGTTGGGTTCCATGTTAGTTTTCCAGGGAATAACTTGCAAAACCAGGGAACTGAAACTCCACACGAAGCCAGGTAGCCAAATAGTGAGCAACAATGCTAGACATTGCCATGTGTGACCCAAAGATCCAGCAATGATGGCCAAACAAAGCGCAGAGAACAAGCTGACCTTTGGGAAATGTCAACTGGGCTGGCCTTTCTATCACTACTGTGGTCATTTGTTCAAAGGATTTTTTAATGCATCTTTTCCAGGTGGTGTTTTCAACTTGGCATTTGAAATATGTTGCTCATCAAATTGGATTCCATTTCCCAAAAAATCAAGATGAAAATAAAAAACAGTTGAACACATTTGGAACAATTGAACATAGAAAATTGATGGTCGGAAGAAATATCCCTAAAAGAAAATGGAAGATGAACTTTCCTTTCAAAATGGTCCCTTTTCAGGGGATCTTTGTATAGATTAACCTCTTATTTATTCCAGGATTCCAGGATCCTTGTTTCGATGAAGGAAAACATCCTACCAACACAAAAACCCAGCAATGACGAGCCTAAAATTACAACAAGAACTGGTCCCTATAATCTAATCATGACACCATGGGATGTAACTTCAAATTCGTATAAATATGTCTTGGATTGTCTTGGTGATTCACGAAAACTTGACAATTCAGCTCCTTTTTTTGTTGGCACATGTTTCCTAGCAGCAAAAAATGATAAAAACTCTTCAAATTTCAATCCCAGGATCTGCTTCGAGAAACCAATAGCCCATCATCACCCAACAAAGACGTACAAGTCCTGAGAGTTCTGCAGAAGCACTCAGATAATCCTGTGACATTACCTTGCTTCGGAAGATGCCATCTTGAAGGACCCAGGAATCCAAACGGAAGCGACTATAGTACCTTGGCAGCCAGATGCATGCTCGGAATCGGAGGGTGGATGGTGGATGGTTAGAAAACCAAATTTCTCGGAATCTTGCTACTTTTGCTATGGTTTCCTTTCGGCTTGAACCCTGCTCTTCTCCCAACCATGAAGGTTCCACCCCCCGGACCGGAAAATCCTGAAAATGAACCGCAAACCGTCCGACGGTTTAAGAATTCCTATTACACGCTCGTAGATTTGGCCCTGAATCAAGCCGCCAAACCCTGGCAAATATTTAGATCCTCAGGTACTGTGGCTTTGTTGCCGTATAGGGGACAAAAAATGTCAAATGAAAGGGTGCTTCATGTCATACACTCTGGTAAACTAACATAGCAACAGGAAATCCACCATTTGAAGATGTATCTGCTAATTATAGTTTTCCATTGCTATGTTAGTCTACAAGAGTGTAAGATGAAAACCCATCTCTGATGAGGATTCATTTTCAGCCAAGTGACATACCCAACTCTTGAAAGCCGGTGGAAAAAGAAAGACCAGGATTTTGGAGTTCCAAAACGACTTCATCCTTGGTGACAGGGTCTATTTTAATATGTGTTGCTTCTTTGTTGGAATCACACTTAAAAGCATCCACATTATTGCGCTGTTGGTGTTGTTGTTGGTTAATACTGGAAGTTAAGCATTTGCGCATTGTCGGGCTTAGTGACAATTTGTTGTTGCTGTTGTTGCTGGGTGTTGCTTGTTGGTTCTTGGTTCTTGGTTGGGGGTTGTTAATTGTCGGTTGTTGGTTGTCGGTTATTGGTTGTGGGTTGTGGATTGTCGGTTGTTGTGTCGGTTGTTGGTTAAGATTGTTGTTGCTGTCGTTGTCACTGTTGTTGATGATGATGATGATGATGATGATGATGATGATGATGATGCTGATGATGCTGATACGGTTTGGTTCGGTTCATGTTATCAAACACACTGAATAAACATGAAACACACATCATTCCAAGGCAGGGTGATGGTGAGAAAACTTAACCCACCAAAAACTCTGAAATTCAAAAATCTGCAAAGCACGGTTGCAACCAACTTCCAAAACCGTCCCCTGGGAAAATTTAGATAACTTTATATCATATACAGTAGTACATCTTCCCAACTAAATTATACGTAAAGTGGGTCTCTTCACTTGTTCATGAACACCCGTACGAAAGCAATGAAGTCAAGGATCTTCTAGAGAATTTCCTTTGCTTCTGGAAACCTCTGTGGACTCACCAGAACTTCCTAGAAGTCCATCGGGAGGAATCAGGATGACCGAATGATACACTTCCAATTTGCTGTCCTCAGTGCGAACGAAGCATCCACACCTCTGGTACCAGACATTCCATAGATCCGACATTTGAGGAGAAGAAACACGGTGAATTCTATGTTTGTTGAAAATGGAGACATGAACCTGATGAAATCCTGTGATATCTATATATATATACCTGGAAAACAAGTTGCTGTTAATTTCCATCAACTTTACCCCTAAAACCAGCCACAGTTGCCTACAATTTTGGTACACTATGTTTTCCAGGTACATACATTTGTTGTGGGGTTGGCCTGATAAAACTTTGTTCAATTTTCCAAAATCATATGAGGTGATTCTATTAAGAACTCTACACATTCCCCGGTAAGGATGATAAACAACTAGTAGCTTTTTCCCATACAACAATTTAAAGCATGCGGGCACTTCAATCTCTCAAAAAGTACTTCTGTTGATGGAGGCTCATTCTGGCATGACTAGAGCTGCAGGTGTACCCAAAAACACCATTCCAAAACATAAACTACCAGAAAAAGGTGTTCAACTGCCTCCCCAGATTGGTGTCCCACCATCTTTCCCACCCAAAACAAACCGGGTACGGTACAAGATTCATGACCCGCTGCACCACGATCTTCCCGTAATTTTCCAGGTTGGAAGGTCACAGTCAGTTGCATCCGACCACTGCGTCGGATACCCAAAATACATCCAGCTTCTAGAAGGAACGTTCGGGTTGGATCCGCAGGACCAAGGACGACAGTAAGATCCACATCATCATCAAAGATGGGCAACACTTCATGCAAAGATTTTCCGAAACGAAGCTTCTTGGCACCATGCCTAGTAGAGAAATTCTTTGCAAAGATCTTTTTGAAATTTACTATTTCTGGGGCATGTTTTTTAATCATTTTTCGGGCCTGAATTGAAATGAATCCATGGCCATTTTGGGGGATTTCCCTGCGCTCCAACCCTCCATTTAATGGGTGACCGACCTCAGGTCGCAAAAAGCTGCAACTTTACCATGGGTTTTCAAGAGAACGAAGTGCCGAAAAAAAAAACAGAAAGCTGGCCACACCCCCAAAATTTAACATAGCACCTGAAAAATGATGGTTGGAAGATGAGTTTCCTTTTGGGATTGCCTATTTTTAGGGGCGAACTGTTAAATTTCTGGGGTGAATCAACAAAAAAAGACACAATAGCGAGAGCCGATGGGGAAGCACTCCCATGCTTCGGCTTACATTGTCCACAATATCTTCCAAACCCAGCGAACGAAGTTCACTGATGGCCTTTTCAAACACAACTTCACCTGCCAAAGTAATGACTCGCAGGTGGTATTGGGAGGCACCGATGACATCAATGATGGGTTCATCTGGCACTATCCTTGTGGTCGCCATGCCATCCCGCCGCTATTGAAGATCATCACTGTGTCCTTTCTTTGGTTTGCCCCATGCTCAAATCATAACACCAACAATTCATTGGATCGCAATTGTCCCTCCATAGAACTCACTTATGACATAACTGATGACATATCAGGGAGTGTTTTGAAGTGTTAGTTGAATATTCAAAACAACATCTGCACAATCCAATGCACATGGTGAGCAGCCAAACATTTGTCTGGAGTGGGGTTTCGTCTGGTCTCCAACACTCCCTTCCCACAGCTGCATGTCAAACCTTCGCTGAAGCCAAAAGTACGGTCCCAACAGGACAGCTGGCAAAACTGTCCCCCCCAAAAAAGGTGGGTATTCCAAGAAAATCAGAGGATTCCAATGCAAAAAACAGAAAACAAACAATAGCAATCACTAGCATATGATCGGCCACATTGTCCACATTTTTCCGTTTATATAAAGGCTTTTATACCATAGACCGGCGTTTTTACTAGATGCTGCCAACCAGATTTTAAACCAAACATTTCCCTTGAATCAAACTGGATAATTTGAACCTGGCATTGCTTGCATCAAGTGAGTCGTCGGATTTTCACATTGACGTCAGAGATGTGGCATTGAGCCAGAACCCAGTTATAGCTTAAAGAATCCCCAAAATGGTCCAAAACTAGCTTTCTTTTCACAAAACTTGGCAATCATCCCTTATTTCAAGATGTTGTATCAACAATGATCCAACATTCGCATACTCGAAAATCGCTGAGAAAAAATAGATAAGTCATTCTCAATGACTTTGAGGTGTTATACCATGGTGAAACTCCCAACCCCCAATCCAAAGCCGGAAAATCTGGCTTCTCGTAACATCCAGTTTCTATAGTGCTCAACCCTCAACTATAGTTGTCCGAATTGCTCGTTTCTCATTTGCTCAGGCATCTCGTCAAAGAGAAACCCATCAAATCATCACTTTCAATTGGCAGTTTTTAATCCTTCAAATGATATCATTGAACGTGAAAACTTCCCCCCCTCACAACAATCATGGTAAACAATTCAAGATATATACATATCCAAGATTTCTCAGAACCCCTGGACTTTCCACCTGCTTCCCCCCCAAAAAAAAGTTGGTAAAATTCAAGCGGCTGCAATCCAGCCGAGTCGTAGATGGCACGTTGTCCTTCATCGCCCAAGATATCATAAGCTTCACGAATTTGTGCAAAGCGCGCAGAGAGCACTGGATCATTGCGGGTTTTGTCCTCGGAGAACCAGGTGGGGCCCCGGGTCAACTTCTTCGAAGTAGAAGGGCGATGTTTGATGGGAAATGTTGATGGGATTTCCAATACTTGGATGTCCCAGGAAGTTAGTAAATGGTTAGTAAGTTGGTAATAACCCCAATATACCCCATTTATGAGTAGGTTACAACCCATTTCCTATCCATTTACTAACTTCCTGGGACATCCAAGTAGGATAGATCTACATCTATATACTTTCTTTCAAAGGTAGCTGCTCTTGTTTGATCCCTTTCTCTGATCTTCCATGGTTGAAAATGTGGAAATTGAAGGTCATGAAGAAATGAGAAAGAAATCAACCATCATAATGTCCTATATCATCTATGTCTGATGATGAAAATGATGGAGGAAACACATTGTCATCATATCATGTAGTAACGATACCTGGTGCTGACGGAAGAATGCTGGTGGCTTTAAGGCATCTTCTACATATATATATATATACATGTGTGCGTACACAAGAATTTTCTGTGTGGGTAGTTTGGCAAATCTTTCGCACCATCAATGAAATCTCGTGGACAGTTTCTGAAACATACCAGGAGTCCACTTTGGGAGAGTTTCTCACTAAAGAAATGATGAACACGCTTGTCATCTCTGGATCAATACATTCTACTAACTACTATTCGATACATATAGTCATATAGTCTATATACACTTTTATACATGTTTTGTATTCTATACAAATATAAACGATATATACGATGGTCGGTTGCACATGTTATCATCAAGCAATTGTGGTTGCAAACCAATTTTAGAAAAATGCAAGTTTGATCCCATCCGCTTGGTATATCGATGTTCATAACTTTCCCCGAGAGAATTCTGATTGCGCCGCGTTGGGGCTTTCAACCCCCAAGCAGGAATTTCAATTGAATGGCTATATGTCTAGTCAAAAAAGATCTCACAGAAATTGTTGTATAGTGGGTGGTTTCAACCCATCTGAAACATCTTAGTCAACTTGGATCATCTCCCCAGGTAGGGGTAAACATAAAACATATTTGAAACCACCACCCAGTTGTTGTTCTTGGGGTTTTGTTTCATTTTAAGACACATCCATATCATAAAAAGTCTCTAAACTTGAAACCAGAAACCTGGCAAATTGTTGTGATAAAGTTCACCGCGGTTCACCCAACTCCATTCAACAGGTAAACTTGGGGTGCAATTGGGAAGGAGAGTTCTTCCAAAGTCCGCTAGTTATTGAGCAACACACACATATCTTTCCCTCGTGTGATTCAACATAGGAATGACACAGAAACTGAACATCAAACATCTTGATAGCAAAAAAGGCAGCAAATATTTTTCAATGCCCATTGCTATATTTCAGGAACTTCCGGTGAATCGGTTTCAGTCTTTAGATTCTATCTACCCTCTGGTAAACTAACATAGCACCCGAAAATGGATGGTCGGAATACGAGTTTCCTATTGGGAAGGTACAGTAACTTTTCAGGGGCTATGTTTAACTTTGTGGATGTATATTCAAAAAGCCTTGCCATGTCCAGCTAAAAAGATTGACCCCGAGTATGTTTTGGAGCAAAGCAGCTGGATGGTGGACAAGCGACAGCTTGCGAAAGGCTTGCCTCACAGACCAAGCAACAAAAAACGCGGTGAAAAGAGGCAAACACTGTTGCCAATGCTACAAAAAATCAAGGGGGACCCAATTTTTTGTTTCTGTAAAGAAAAATTAAATGCTTCATGTTGAGACACCAGATTCAGGATTCAATTATGGTTTCACACTACACACCGAAATTGAATTCATGTATGTTTAGTTGTTGGTTCGCCGGTGGGTGATGTGCCTAGGTAGATTCTGAAAGTAATGACACGTTTTCACATTGGGTTTGCCAGGATCCTAAACCACTGATTTGAACCATCCACTGACCTTTAGGAAACTCTTAACTTCTTTTGCAAATATGTCTATATAGATATATGATTAGATCTAGATATGATATGTATATAAGTATTACTACAAAATGTTATAATGTATGTATTGTATATACTCTTTCAGGTGTCCAATAGACCAAGGTCCCTAAATGTTCAGATCTATCAGTGTCCATTCTTGCGGTTGGTGGGATGAATGGATAGAGTTCTGCATCAGTGATGGCGAAACAAACAACTGCATGGTGCCCACAACGTGTTGACACCAGAACCCATAAGATTCTTGGACTTGTATAGGAAGTGCTCATCATGATCAATACTCAGTCTAAACTTCCGTATTAACAAAACCATCATCAACCACCTTTCGTGGGAGGATTTCACCGAAAAGTCACTTGATCTCTTTGTCGCTGGCACCGCTGTCGACGCCTAGCTCTTCATAAAGAGATGCTTCACCTGCAAGCGTTTCAAGATTTAACGCAACAAAAGTGGCATATTTGAAGGTGTCTGGTTCATGTTTTAGGAGGATTCCCCTTAACAAGAACGTGTTGAGAACAAATATGATATATGATTTGCTCAGTAAAGAAGAGTTTCTGAACCGCCATCCACATCCACAAGAGGGTTAGGCGCTGGCTGACTTACCACCCTTTCTGGTATACCTATGACTTATTTCATTGCGCAGGGGTGGTGGGTTCTCTCAAACCTGCATGATATGACATACCTGCAGCATACATATGCATATTATGAGACACCACTGTACTTGTGAGCCAGCACCCTCTTACAACATGTAAACGCCTTGATTCTCAATCCTCCATCAGGGTTGTAGATTTGGCCCTGAATCAAAGCCAAAGCCTGGAAGCCAATATCTATACATCCATAGGTACCATCTGAAGACATCCTTTCTTTCAAAAAAATGTTTTTTGTTTCACAAATCTGCAAAACCTACATTTTTCACATCATCCCATCTTTCTGGAAACCCTCCCCAACCTGCACATTCATCATGACATGTGAAGGGCTCAGCCCATTCTCCATGGGTACAGCCCGGCTTGCGAATGATACGACCTCCACCACACTCGCAGTAGCCGCTACTTCGAGGGTCAATCATTGCTCTACAAGTCTGATCCTGAAAGGATGAGAAGATCCAGATTCAGATCCAATGACAAAAGGCAAGGGTTAGGGGGTGAAGGGTTTAACAGAAACGCTACGCAAAATATGTGTAGGAAAATATCCCATAAGTATATGTATATATATATATATATGTGTCGGCATATACATCCTGATGTAATATACTGTAAATGATATCTTGTCTTGATAATAACATCATGGGATGGTCCCCCTCTCGGTAAGAGCTCAGAAGTCTTATCAAAGAGATCTATACGAGTAAAAAATATGATAAATCATCCAGGTGGCGACTGGAATGCTGGGAGAGGCAACTCACATCCCATTTATCTCATGTCATGATACTGGTTGTTGTTATTTTTTGTTGGGATGTCATACAATTCCCAGAAATGGAAATTCTGATAATCCGTACTAAAGAGGGAAGGAATTCATAGGATTTCAAACCTCACAAACAATCCATGCTTACCAATGCGAGGGTCATGGAATGCCTCCTGAAGGCGTTCATTTGCAACTACAAAAGCGCCTAAAACCACACCACGACACCACGACCAAAAGAAAAAGGCCACCTTAAAGCAAGCTGAAAAAACAAACCATCCACTTGAGTACACTGTACACGTGATGTTACGCAAGCCTCCACTTGAAACTGATGTTTTTTTCGTTTTTGACAACTGTTGGGAGGATTCCACTGTTGACAACTGTTGATGGTTCAGTGGAATCCCGTTGGTTCCAACCCACCAAACTTGGATATTATCCCCAAACCCGTCGTAAATAATGGGATAACCTACCAACCTCAACTGGTCAGTTTACCGGATTTCTGGACCATCAACACCATCTAGTTGGTGGTTTCAACCCATCCGAAAAATATGAGTCAAATTGGATCATCTCCCCAGGGATCGGGGTGAAAATAAAAAATCGTTGAAACCACCACCCAGGTATCATTTGAGGATTTTCACGGGGAAAAACCGTAGGAATTCCCCACCCAAGTCTCCCGCTGCGGCTCGCGGGTGCCATCCGCACTGCATCCGCCCGTTTGACGCCAACTGACGCAGCGATAACGGGCCGCTTGCCTCGGCTATACCCGGCGTGATGTAGGCCACAGGTCGTTGAAGAAAGCCCGAATAAAATGGGGGTGACTGGCAACTGGCATCCAATTTTTGGGGGAGGTGTCAATTCAACAGATGTTTTGAATGGTCTCTTTCAGGGAGTGAACTCGAATCGCCAGCATGAATTGAGTAGATTTTGCTAACAACTAACAACTCACAAAAGCTTGGTTTAAAGTAAAAGCCACTCTATACTTTAACTTAGATCTCACAAAACAGAAGGACGGCAAACGAGCCATTTATTGTAAAGTCTGGTGCAAGCTTTTGACAGGATTAGTCAGGTATCTCCCATTTCCTGGGTGTATTGCAGGAGTAGCTGTATTTCATTCATGGCACTGGGATATATATGTGCAAGTGTTTTGCACTTGAAACAAGAATGTGTAGTGCAGTTGCGGTTAAGACTCAAGAGAAACACCAGAACAAGTAGCGAAGAAGAAACAACGCAGGTTTTTGTACGACAAAGGTATCAAATCCCCATCAAATACGTTCACATACACTTCTTCAAGTATAACAGTACATAGCACAAGCAACCCTCCATCACACTCACTGATAGCAAACAAACAACTACCATTCTTCCCGCTGTTCATCACAAAAAATCCCCGTTTTCTCCAACTGTTCAACAAAAAACTCACTTGGAATATCACAACCTTGGCTGCGGTAGCCAACGAATCCCGTCCAACCAACCCCTTCCCCCCCGGTGCAACCACCTATGATTTCACCACCCGAGATACAAACATTCCGTGGCACAACGAAAAGGACGGTGATCGCAACTCACAGCTCGTGCCTCGGGGTCCGGGTCCAACGATGGAGGTCAATGAGGTCAGTGAGCGCACCTGAAAACAGCCTGAAATGGACCCTTTTAAGGGAAGGATGGGCTTCCAACCATCCATTTTCAGGTGCTATATTGGTTGCATGGGAGTAAAGTCGGGGTATAGAAAATTCCAAATTTCACACAGGGTTTGGGCAAACTATGATCTTTTATTCCTGGCCGAAATATAATTTTACTGTTGTCCGGCCGAACAAAAAGCTGCTATATCGTTCATGTTGCCTTGGGGACTCCAATATGGTTGGCTGCAAATTCACCTCTTTTTTGCTTACTGAGCGCAATTGAAATAGTGGGGCCTGGTTCATTTCTAGGCTGGATTATTGCAAGCCAAAGGGCCCCTCAAACTTGAAATTGACAGTATTACATACTACCAGTAGTTGGTGGTTGAACCAACCCATTTGAAAAATATGTTCGTAAAAATGGAAATCTTCCCCAAGTAAGTAGGGGTGAAAATGCACAATATTTGAAACCACCACCTAGTATGGAAACATCCTGCTTTATCCAAAAAAAACACAAAACCAACGGCCTCTTTGGTGATTTTCAGGGCATTGACCGGTCTTGTCATGGTGCGTCACCAATTGCGTCACCGGTATTAAGTCAGAAGGATGCGCCAAAAAATATGACAATCCTGGTAACTGTTGATGGTTGTGAGGTTACCCCTAAAGTATAACACAGCAGCAAGGAGCAAGTACTGGCAAGGCTAGCCAAACAGGGGAAACGAGATATTTGTTCTAATGTCGACAGATTGAAATGACTCAAAAATGCAATGGTCACCTTCATGTTGCGTGGTTTGGTGGGGAAGGAAGTCCCTCTCAAAAGATGTTTAAAAGTACACATGTTGATCTCAATGTTTTGTGGACATATGGGCCATATAGCTGTAAGCACCAACGGATTCAACCCAAAAAACGATGTATTTTTCGAGGGGTTTCACCGATTTGTCTCCGAGTTTGGGGGACAAAAATAGTGGGGTTGATTCCCCTATCACCTAGTGCCATGACCATGAAATTCACTCAAATATTCATTCTTGAGGAAAGATTGGTAGAAATTATGTGAAACTATTGCCCATTAAGTGTTTGAGCAACTGAATTATCTGGGGATCACAAAAATTCATGCTTGAGTTGTACTGTTGGTGGAAGAAATCCCAAACAACCACCTGGGATGTTGCTAAAACCCTGTAAAATAATGGGATAAACTACCAACCTCAACTGGTTAATAGCCGGATTTCTGAACCATCACCAGCATCTTGCTTCACATCTACTGCTCGCAAACGCTCGGACATCCTCTGAGTTATGACCCTTTGAGGGGCCCAGGACCTGGATATTGGAAGATGTCAAGAAAATCCAATAACAAATACATGAAACGGCAGTGAATCTTCGAAAGTTCAGGTCCGGAACGTCCGGAAAGGGTTCCGAATGATTTTTGTAGGAACAAACTAGATGGAACATATCAAAATACAAATGATGATATGTGATAGATAATATATATAGATGATGAAACACCCAAGAATCCAAGGTACTCTCACCTTATCCTCTGTAGATGAAGCACATTGACCTGAGTTGTGTCCACTTTCGGCCACAAGTGGATTCATCTCTTTAATGGATCAGGGTACAGGTGGGTAAACCCCACTTTTAGTGGCTTGAATGAAGCGTACCAACCTGTCCAACAATTTGTTTTACAAAACAAACATGTAAACTCCAATGTCCCAAATATTTGCAGAAATGAACTCACTTCCATCCGGAACCAATCTGGTTACCTATCAAATCTAATCTATGTACCATCTTTGTTTTCCTTCCAAGTCATTGGTTGGTGCTTGAGTTTCAACCCCTGTGAAACATATGCGCAAGTCAAAATGGGTTCATCTTCCCCACATTTTGGGTGTTTTTTTTTCATTTGGGCGGATCAGAGCAGTCTGCTCGCTGCCAGCATCAAATTAACGCAACCACTATGGTCAAAAGCGAGGTGAAATCAAATGCAAAATCCCCGTCAGAGGTTGGGCTGATAATCAGGGAGCATAGTGCTCTGTAGCGAGATGACACTTGCAACTGCTAGAACCTGTTCAACCCACTGCACATCCTCTGAAGCTGGGGCTATAAAACGTGTGGCTCCACGGCGAAATCTCCTTTGGAGGGAATCTGCCACACATTGGGCAAGTCCTGCCGCAAAGGCTTCTGGGTATTCTTTCAGGCTCTGCGTTCGAAAGGACCCATCAGCACCTTTACCAATTGAAACAATTCTCTCAGCCATTGGTGTAGGTGATCGCCAGCGAAGCATGGATGTTTTAAGGGTATCAACCCGTAAGGCCAAGAGGCCAGTGGGCTTGGTGGAGGCCGCTCCCCAGTCACCCTGGCAGAACACGTCAAAGCGAACGTCAGGTAGTAGTCGGAGAAGCTGAACAATCCGTGTGCGGACAAGTGATACTTTCCACACAGCCTCCGGTGGAGCAGGGTGCTCCACCAGGAAAATGCCACCTTGAACAAGAAGCCATGCAAGGACCACAAGAGTTTGTAGAGCCAGTGCACTTCCTGTCATCAATTGGCGTAGTTCCTTTGCCCGTAGATCGCGAAGTCCCCATGGGTGTAGAGCATCTCGAAGGGGACGTGGCCACTCCCTGTGGCTTTCTCCCAATTCATCTTCACTAGGAGTGTAATAGCGCGCTGCAGAAAATGTTTCACACGGTGGACCCGCTACTCCTGCAGCGATGGCACCACGTGCCAGCAAAGACAGCAGCTTCTTCCATGCAATGCTGGTGGATGCAAGGTTACCTGATGTTTTGTCAATTGCAGTATCAAGCGATAGCACATGTACATCATAGGGCTTGCCCTGAACCATACCAGCCAAACGGGCATGGAAGTCGTTGGCCCTTCTACGACCTGAAAACAGATGCACCACCAAAAAGATGGGGCGCCCATTGATCTCCTTGTAGAATGGGACTGCACAGTCCTTCGGGCCAAAAGGGATGGTCATGTTGTCCATTCTCTCTTGCCACCTGTCGTGGTTGTAATAGCGGTGATAGCTGTCAGGGACTCTCTTGTTGCTGCCACGCCGGTAAGTAGGTCCACGACGAACTGGACGATGAGGACATTCTGGATCACGTAGGGCTCGGTCAGCATGTAGTCGCCGTAACCTGGCACGCGCCTCCTCGCACACCGTCTCCGCAATGATGTAGTTGAAACCCGAGACAAGTTCATAGTACGCCTTCTCGGCATACAGCTCCGCCTCCCCATCAAACCATTGCGATACCAAATCTGGCATGATTTCTCTTCCCCATTGCACAAAGACGGTCTCAGCATCTCCAGGGCGTAGACCATCTTGAAAATGTATAGACCACCGGCATTGGAGATCTTCAATTGCGTCCTCTTCAGGTTGATTTTGGTAATGCGAGTCACCAAACCATTGGCGGGTCATACGAGTAAATCGTGCGGAGAGGTCCATGACATAGTCCAGCGGGATAGCTTCCAGACCAAAACGTTGCTCAAAGTCCTCCTCAAACTCATGTAGTTCTTCTGTGACCTGCTGAATCTCACAAAGGCTAGCATCCATCGTTTCTGGTAGTGGGCCTGCAGCTTGAAGTGCATCTCGACGGTTAATCCCCTTGGTCTTCGCAGGGAAATCCATCTGGGCAGGTTCCTCATCTGCTTCCTCTTGTGGACGATATCCTCGGAGCACCAAAGCTGTATAGCAAGGGTTCGGTGTACCAGATCGTGGTACGTAAGCAAGATGCTGACGCACTCTGGCCTTCGTCCAAAAATATCGCAAGCACTGAGGGCAAAATGCATTGGTGACAAACTGAGATTCAGGAGCCACATACTGATGTGCAAAACGCTTGTGGGATGTCAGACCCTGGATGGTTGAAAAGCTGCGTGGGCAATCAGGGCATTGAAAGGCATCTGGTTGCGGTACCGTCTCCTCCTGATGTCCTTCAAACACAGCACCATGAGAGCTAAGAATCCGGATGATGTCAGAATGCCTGGCACGAACTTCCGCAGCAGTAGTTTCCTGGAGAATAGCTTTGCGATAGGCGCCTTTGATAGCACGCTTCCACGCCAATTGCTGGGTCTTCCACGAACACTCAAGGGTAGTGATCTCAAAATCAGTAACTGGGAACAAGTCACCGCAGAGATCTTGGCACCACCGGAGGTCAACCAGCAAATAATGCCACCATGAGGTCTCGGCAAGCTCATAGTCCGTGTAGAGCAAGTCTCTGAGGGTGGAAGGGCCAACACTCCAAACTCGAAGGGCATAAGAGAGCCTCGCCATAGAAAGCCGCTGTGCCAGGGATGGTAATTTGTACTTGCCAATCATGTCATCGTTGGTAGGTCCGTGTAGGAGAGGATATCCACAGATCTGCCTCTGCGTCTTGTAGATGAAGGACTCAACCTGGCGAACCAAGCGTGGAGGGATGTGCCCCCATGCACTGATGCCATAGCAAAGACGGCTGATGATCAACGACTCAAAGAGCTTCAGACGGGTGTGGATGGCAATATGTTTGTTGCCAATCAACACCGGCCTCAAATCACGTAGAGCAGCCTTAGCCTGTCCAAGACGGTAATTGACCTCATGGCCAACCTCTCCATCCGGCACATACAACATGCCTAGGTGCTTGTAGGAACATTCCAGGCTGAGACGAAATTGTCGTGGTCCATTCTCATGTGGTACGGTGATGTCCAAACCAGCCCCAGGAGTCAGAAGGTACTTCTTGCGGAATTGTGGGGCTTCAGGACCACGGAAAGTGGGAACAAGAGCAGTCTTGTTCTTGCCCATGTTCAACAAAAGTCCTCTCCGTTCGAAAGCAATGTACACTGAAACCGCAATGTCAGAGGCAAACTGCAAGAGGTCGCTGTTGGATTCGGCTGCAATAGGTATCGCCACATCATCTGCCCATGTAATGGCAAAGGGTCGCGTTCCTAGAGTGTCGAAAGCTTTTGCCACACCAGGATGTTCTTCAAGTTTGCGATACATTTCGGCATGTACGTCAATCATGAGGGCCGAGTAAATGGTGTCTGCAAGAGGCGAGCCGGGGCGCGAGCCCCGCGCACTGCGTAGAAGATTTTGAAGATGGGGTAACCGCGACCAGGTGTCAACGTGAATTTCCCTCAAGAGGGCAATGAGTCTTGGAGGAAACCGTAGTCGATGTAGGACAGAAGGCGTCTTCATCCATAAACGAACACCTCGTAAGTCGGCTTGCCACTGCTGCAAATTCGCTAAAACAGCTTCTTCGTCTTGCTTGCAGATACTACCCATCACGAGCTCACGGATGAGGAAATGGTACGCGCCCTGTATGTCTACGAATAGACTGGCAGCAGGAAGCTGCTTCCGACTGGAGAGCTGGGCAAAGACCTGTAGGCACTGTGCTCCGAAAACGGCCTGCTGGCCTCGGAACCCCCCCAGATGTGTATCTAACCTGACATCATCAAGTCGAAGCATTGTTTGCTGTCTCAGCCATCGATGGAACGTCTTCGACAGGACGTTAATCATCATTATGCCGCGGTAACTCGCAGCGAGACCCGCCTCCCCCTTCTTATATATTGGCACCATCAATCCACCCTTACACTGGATGGGCTCGCACTGCCAGGCAACAATTTTGGCAAACAAATCCATCAAGGGCTCTGAAAGGTGATGGGCTGCACATTTGAATAACTCGCACGGCAGACCATCTGGTCCTGTCGCTTTGTTGTTCTTCAGGGAGTGAAGGGCCCGTTCAACATCCAACCTTGTGGGTAAATCCTGAAGGCATAGTCGATCAACCGGCTGATGATTTTCGTCCTCGTTTCCATTTTGGCTGCCTTCAGTGGAGGATTCCGTGGTCGACTTCTGCTCCGAGTCTCTTCGTCGGAATCTGAGGCCAAGGTCAAGTCGATCTTCATCTCCCCCAAATCTGGTTCGTCTAGGATCTCCAAGGGGATCTCTTCGACCTCCGGGTTGATGGCTGCCTTTTGAATCTCTTGCCTCAATAGGCTGATTTTCTCCTTGGTCTCCATGTTCTTGGCAACGAGCTGTTTCCTCTTTGCCTTGTATAGAGCACCTTGTTCGCTGAACTTGGTCTTCAGTGATTCGCTGAATAGCTTCCACTTTTCGTCCAGCTCCTTGATCTGGGCCAGCGTAGATTCGAAGGTCTTCTCCGCCTTCTTCAACTGGTTCACCGTTTTGTGTGTGATGGTGGTCGGTACTGAATCCGACGTGGACTTCTCGATCACCGCCAACTTGGCCAAGATCTCGGGGTCCTGAACGCCTTTTTCCAAAAGGGCTTGTTTCAGGGCTGAGACTGGATCTGGCCCAATCACCTTCTCCTCCATAGGCACCACAGGCTCCTCGGCTTGCTCGGGACCCTTGGGGAGTAACGAAGACACCGTCCTGGTTGGGGTAGTTGCCACCCATGGTGGGGCTACAGCTTCCTTTGAAGATCCCCCCGGTCCAAAGGGCTGTAGATTGAGCGGCTCGTCCTTGCCACCATTGGATGTCTTCGTCTGCCGTCGATCCCTGCGCCGTTTGCTTGCTGAACGACCTCGGGATTGTGTCATGGGCCACCACTTGACAAGCGTGTAGTGAGACCCACAGCTGCTGCAATAGCTCCTGTTGGCACCGTTCTTTGACCCTGACGGCTGGCAGGGGCAAAGCCATCCCGATGACTCCATCTCGTGAAATCGTGGGACGTGGGAACCGTGGTGATGCTGCAACAACTGGATTGCACGGGTAATCTGCTTTGCAGAAATTCCAGGAGGTAACCACTTGCGCTTCAAAAGAACACGTGCCCGCTTCCTTTTTACCCTCAGGTTGCGGTGCCACGAAGGTTCTTGGAAAAGCCTGATGGTTAGTAAAGACCACAAAGAGCAGAAACCACAGGGAGCGACCAGAAACGCCCATGTAAGGACGGAACGATCTAAGGTTGAGCTAACCAGTAGGCAAGGGGGTTCCCTACCAAACTGGCACTGAGCCTTACATTTTGGGGTGAAAATAAAAAATACCCACCCTGAAACTAACAGAGCACCTGAAAATCCTGAAAATGAGCCGAAACCCCAAAAGGAAATGATGGTATTCCAACCATCCATTTTCAGGTGCACTTTGTTAGTTTTGGGGAGGGTATATGAAACCACCAGCCAGGTTACAATAACCGCTACTTCCAATGCCAATCTCCTCGTGGCAGTCCTTGTCGCCGCCTTTCTCCCGAGCACCCTTGGGATCGCAGCCCGCCTCGGAGAAAGAAAAAAAACGCCACAGAACGGACAGGTACCCTTTAACCCCCAAGGAGCCATTTATATAAAGGGAATATACCTAAGGTGTATATGGGGTTGATTATTAACGGTACCACCATTTTCCCTAGCAATAGACCCACCGTTCACATATTGGCTTTTGTAACCATTTTTTCTGCCAAATGTATCTGAAAAAAACAAATTCAGGGCAGGCAAGAACCAGAAAAGAATGAAAAAACACATGTTCAATCATTTCAGGCAAAGATCTTTATATCGCAATGGTTGTTTTTTTGAATCAGCATGCCGCGATTCCCCCCAGACATTCTCCCCATGCTTCGATACGCGACGGGTTGCTGTTTGCCGCCATTTGATGCAGCGCAAATTCTGCAAGCCACACCCCTCCGCTGGGCAGCTGTCAGCTTCGGAAGACGCGCTGGAGCAATGTCCAAGGAAAAGAAAAGCGCGGAAAAACAAGAGCAGCCACATCATCAGCAAATGCCATGTGTCATTGCACCATGGGAAAACTGAAGTTGATTGAAAGTAGATTGGTGTTCTAGTTGGTGGTTCTTGGTTGCTTCATTGTCTGCGCAGCTGATGTCCGTCATAACTGCAATATCGAGTTTTGCTTGTCTGCATGACCTCTTTCTGGGTCCAATTCTAGGTAGACTTCATAGCTCAAAAATTATTCAACAGCTAGATGAAGAGCCTTCCAAACCCCATGCGATCTCTTCATTCCAATCCAAAAAGTAAAAAGGCGACCCTTACATATCCAAGAACTGTCAAAATGGTAGAAATATGTGAAATTCCAAAACCTAGAAGTAAAAATCCTTCAAAAAAAACAACATCATGACATTAAAAGAACGTATCTGTAACTTACCTTCACCGTGAAACGGCTGGTAATTTGCCATGGGTTTTTTGGGGCTAAAACTCAACTCGGTTGATGGTATCTACCTCGGTTGAGATGTGCCGAGTGAGCCACGAAAAACAAACAATGGCCGGATACACCCCTGAAAACTGACATGACTGGATGGAAAAACACAACAGCAATTTCGCAATTGAGCAGTCTTCGAAACCCACGGGATATTCCAATTGTACTAAATTGGTTCGTAAAAGTTCCGTGGAATGCGTGATTGTAGCCCTCACTGTGTAATTACAACCAATATGAACCATTAGAAAAAACACGGGTTTTAGTCAGATTGCTTCAGATCATTTGACCCCTTCAACTTTTTTGGCAGAAACTGCCAAACATTACACTCAACAGGTGCACTACTATTAATACCATCTATGATCAGGGAATCTTATATAATATCTATACACATATCAATTACCATATACTCTGTACAGTATACTGTACATAGTACAAATCCGAGGTGAATTTACAAACATACTTGATCCATTCCCTGGAATTCCCCAAGATTTCAATTCTCGGGAACGAAACCTGCAAGACTGTGTCCAGTCCATCGATGGCACCGATGGCCCACATCGCTGCCTGGATGAGATTCATGGGCGAATAGTGAAGCAATGTGAATGAAACACAAATCTCGTTGGTGGTTGAACCAACCCATTTGAAAAATATGCTCATCAAAATGGCTTCATCTTCCCCAAGTTGAAGGGGTGAACATTCCAAAAATGTTTGAAACCACCACATAGAAATAGTGGTTAATTGGTGGTTTGGGTTGGTATCACCAATCTTAGGGGAATGAAGTATTACTATATAGTTGGTGGTTTAGGGGAATGAAGTATCACCAAAACCAGAACCGAAATCTAAAATTTGACACCATTCGAGTCCATCTAATTACTTAGAAATCATCCCTGAGGTTTATTACATCAATGGTTTAAACCACCAACAATTTGCCAAGACTAAGATTGCCTTATCTAGTTGGTGGTTTAATATTTGAAAAATATTCGTCATTTTTTGTGTCACCTCCCACCAGCGAATCTCGATGCGCGCTGCTACCCACGAACAACCTTCTGTGATAGGGGAATTAACAGGTTTCTAAAATGGTGCCAGATCAAATCGGGAAACAAAAAGCTACAGATTCCCCAATTACACAGACCGCGCGTTTATGGAAAAATTGTATCCGGGGTAAACATCATTATTTGCTAGGTGGTGGTTTCAAATATTTTTTAGTTTTACCCCTACTTGGAGAAATTACCAAGTTTGACTGGGGTCTCATTTTAGTAGCAAATCAATAAATCATCACTTTTGGGGAGGTACCCCCCGAATTAAAAAGACAGGTGGTTTATTAATCCGGTGTTGATATTACAGGAGTTTTTCTTTTGAAAGCCAGACTGTATTGAATGTTTCATGTGATCATGTTTCATCAGTTTCATCTCAGGATCAAACTATTAATGTATAATTTGTTCAATGGTGAATTTAGATGCTTGGTAATTGGTTCCATTCATGTTGGAGCTTTCTGGCGTCATGTACTGAGAATTTATGACAGACATTTGAAAAAATAAAACATATATCTACAAGGTGGGCCCCCTACCAGTTATAAGTAGGGTTACAACCCAAGGCAAACCCATTTACAAGGCCGTTTATGGGGGTTATAACTCCAATTTGACTACAACTAGGAGGGGCCTACCTTGTATGGTGGTTTCAACCCAAGTTGAAAAAATAGTCAAATTGGATCATTTCCCCGTATGAAGGTGGAAAATAAACAATGATTGAAGCCACCACCTAGATATAACCTTGTTTTCATCCTTTCCCTCACATGTTATCAGCATATACTTAACCCAGAAATGATTGCAATGGACTCAGTTTTCTTTGATCTAATTCCCAAACCCGGGATGGCTACTAATTTGTTTTCTTACATGAATGGTTCACTTTTTATACGGTATCAATGTAGGCCAAAAATAATATAAAAAATCCATCATTCCATTCAAAAAAAACTCGTTTTTTTAGGTGCCAGGAAAAAGAAAAACATCCAAATCCAAGCTGCCCTGAGAATCCTAACTTCTCAACAAAAAACATGGCGACCTCAAGGACCCCCAAAAAACACACCGAAGCTATACAACTTCAAACCCTTCAAACGAGCCTCCACATCGACTCCATCACCTTTCAAACCCTCCTGCCAGCAGGTGGTTCCGTTTAGTACCGTTGGTTGGGTAACTTTTGAAGTGACTTGTTGTTGTTGCTATTGTTGTTGTTGTTGCTGTTGCTGTTGTTGTTGTTGTTGTTGTTGTTGTTGCTATTGTTGTTGTTGTTGCTGTTGCTGTTGTTGTTGTTGTTGTTGTTGTTGTTGTTGTTGTTGTTGTTGTTCTTGTTAGAAGTCTTGAACATTCAGCTGAATGTTGAGAGTTGAAGAGTTGCAAATTACAGGATATCCAAAGTGATCGAGTGGATATTTAGCTTCAAACAAGCATGACTTTGTTGGATATTATTATAAAATTCACTGGGAAATAGGAGGTTTCATTCGATCTCATTCTACATTCATAGTCCAAAGGTCTCAGTATGTGTCATCCATACACTCCCTGAAACTAACATGACACCTGAAAATAGGCGAATATCCAAGCTTCACAAAGTCAAGTCATGACTCCCCTTTCCGTCCTCCAGCAAGACTTTGGAGGCTCCGGACGAGCGAAAGGCCTGTCCAACGAGCTTGCAAATAGTATCCTCCCTGAAACCAACATAGCACCAGAAACTAGACCCTTGGAAAAAAGGAAAAATCCTATTGGAAACCCACCATGTTCAGGGGCTATGTTAGCTTTAGGGAGTGTATCCTCCAACAATCTATAACATACTGCTGATGGTTCAGAAATCCGATGGTTCAGAAATCTGGTAGACTCACCAGTTGAGGTTGGTAATTTATCCCAGTATTTACGGGTGGCTGTTTGGGAATTCTGAACCATCAACAGTAACGATGGAAACCACTTAATTAAAACCCTAAAACAATTATAAGCTTCTTCCTCCAGCCATGTTCCTTACTTGAGAGTCACAGAAAAACAAAACGTTCTACCACATGGTGAAGAAAACAAAATGAGGCAAGTGTTGGAAGCGTGCAAGTGATCTGCAAGGGTTCTCCCGCTGTAAGAAAAAATCCACTGTGATTTCTTTTCGAGCTCTGTCATGGCTATTTAAGCAGTCACTGGGATATAACCCCTGCAAATACATGTCCACAAAGAAAACCCTTCACTTGCATACGTAGGTTTCCTTTTTTCCCAGTTCCTAATCATTGATCTGGACACTTCCGGACATCAGACATTGATATGCGATACACGTTATTCTTCGTTTCTTAAAAACAAATCATACAGGTTCCATTGTCGGTTTTTGGATTTCTCAAACCTCTCAAAGCCTGATTAGCTTGGAAGGTTTCTTACGAAAGCTGATGAAATAATCCCCGAAAACAATCCCTCTATAGAAGTGTGGTAGTTTTTTAATGCCCTTTTTTGTGGCACTGCAAAAAAAATATGCATCAAAGCTGCCGAAAACTGGTGCAACGCAATGAAGTTTCTTGTTGCTTACACTGCTCGTGAAAAAAAGGTTGATGGATTTTTCAAACAATTGTTGGCATCCAGAGAGGTTGAACTTGTTAGCAACCATCACCTGAAAATATACGGAAAATTCGGAAACTCTTGAAACAAAATATATACAACTAAAGACTATAGGCCCAAGAACATCAGCAATCCTGGATGGAAAAACAAACTTCAAACATCCGAAAGTACGCACCCACAAAATCTCATTTTGCAAAAAAAAAAGGAACATCTGCAAGCATTGAAAATTAACTAGGATTTTCCTCATCAAACAGGTACACCCCCCGAAAACTAACCAACAAATCGCCCCTGAAAATAGGCCTTTTGACCCAAAAGGAAACGATCGTATTCCAACATATTCCAACCATCCATTTTCAGATGCGAAAATGTTGGTTTCAGGGAGGGTAAGGTTCCTTAATTCCTTTCCCTGTTGCCTGTATGGCTTCAGGGCAGGCATCAGTTAAGGTCACAACCAGGCTGGCGATAGCCTTTCTTAGGTCCTGGTGTTGATGGTGGGATTCCCAGGTGGGTCCATGGGGGAAGATTGGTGGCATGCACTCATGGACTTGGTATATCTTGATTTTATTGCGTTCCAAAAACCTGAGCTCATGCTATATGATCAAACCATTTATTTAGTTGTGTACTTTGTTGCACAAGTATGATTTGGCATACCTGTAAAAGGAAGTTTTTTAAAAAATCCTCCAAAGAGGAGAGATCAAACTTTGACTTTCTAGGAAGTGTTTGTCGCATTTATGGGGCACCTATCTATTGTAGTTGTTTAAACGCATGCCCCAATGTCATCTGAAAAAAAACACATGCACATGTTTTCGGAGCAAATCATCCCTTTGGAAATTTTTGTTTTTGGGGATCACAAAAAAGGTAATTAAGGGACACTGGTGGTTAATAATCTCGTTATTAGGCCTTATTTCCTGGGTGTGTCCTTGGGAGGTTAACCGTAGATTCCCATGATTTTTCTCACCGACTTGGAGTTCGCAAGAAAACGCTGGGCTTTCAATTGCTTGGGAGATCAACAAAAAGACATTTTTTTTTTAAAGCTCAAGGATCTGGGGGTGAAAATAAAAGACATCAACAAATATGGTAAATTGTTGGTTTGGGTGTTTGGTGGTTTGGGATTCAAAAGGTACCCTCAAGTAACAATCCCTTTCATTTTCGGGGATCCCAGGAATCCAAACCACCGGGCCCTAAACCAACAATTAACAAATAGCTGAAGACATCAATAACAAAAAAAAACACTGGAGGGGATCAACTGCCAATCCACCGGGTAGTGCCACTTGACCCATCACAGTACTCGCAGTTGCCACAAAAGAAGTGTAAAAAGGGACCCTTTGGACGAATTGAAAAAATCCTTTCATTATTTTTGTCCAAAGATTGACTAGTCTATTCAAAATCATTTCATCACTTTTAAAGATATTTCATGTTTTTTTGGGGGATTCTTGGATCCTATAGCTAGGATGTCGTTTGGGTTGTTTGGTCGTTTCGGGTTCGTTGTTTCGGGTTCCTGGCCATCAAATCCCTGTGGTACATCGTGGCTCAGCATCCGTACCAGCAAATGACAGCCTGGCACATTGGAACTTCGTCGGCAAATTTTGGTGGTGCTTAAAATGAAGGGAAACAAAAAATGGCAGTTTGCTATAAGAAAGTGCGTTAACTCTAACAAATTTTTGGTTATAACCACCAGTTACCCATCTATAGGGCCATTTATACGGATTATAACCACCATTTATAACGAAAGTAGTAGTTGACCCATCTTGGGACTTAGTTCTTGAAATTTTTTGGACCATCCCAACAAGGAAAAGGCACCACGCCGACGTTTCCGAGGCACTCGCCAGGACCCAACCCGATGTAGTAGTGCTTTTCAACATCGGCTTGGAATCGCTACAAAGCACAAATCAACGACCAAGCAGGAGTCTGGTGAGGCAATATGGATTGCAAGTGCCGTATGGGTATCCAATCTTTCGGAAGAATTTGCTTGCTTTTTTTGGTGAACATGAACATTTTTTGTCAATTTTTTTCCAGGGGCATTCTGCAGAAAATAACTTCCACTGGATTCCTGATGACCACCAAGATTTGAATATTACAAACAAAACACCGAGGTTTTGGGGCGCCTAATATCCAAGGAGAAAAAACGACCAAATCTTCGGGTTGAGTCGTTGTGAAGTCTACGGCATCTCAAGGATTGGCTCAAAAAAAATTGACCCTGAGATGGTGGGAACAAAAACATAGGAAAAATATATAATGGACTATTTTGTAGTCATACTGTTGATGGAAGAATCCGGTAAACTCACCAGTTGAGGTTGGTATCTTATCCCATTGTTTACAAGGTTTGGGATACATCCAAACGGTGGTTGTCAACGGGATTTCTGAACCATCAACAGTATCATTTAGGTCCTGCCCAAACTGCAACGCTGGAGAGTGAAGGTTGATAAAGGTCCCTTTGTGAAAATTATATCAAAATGTGTGATGATTATTTTCAAACTGCTACAGGATTTGGGGCAGTTCCCAACTATAGCATCGAATAAACACCCCAACACTTGTGAAATGCAATCAACTACCCATCAACTGCTTCTGTTCATGTGGCATGGGAAATTCAAGGTGAAA
Source organism: Breviolum minutum Mf 1.05b.01 (assembly GCA_000507305.1). Lineage (NCBI taxonomy): Eukaryota > Dinophyceae > Suessiales > Symbiodiniaceae > Breviolum > Breviolum minutum. The sequence goes on from DF239744.1 coordinate 37,503, forward strand.
ATAAGCTCCTACTAGTAGTTCACCGTTTGGAAAAACGTACTTAAATAATATGAGGACCAAATTGGATCACTTCCCCAATTTTCGGGCTGAAGAAATAAATAATCGAATGCTTGAAACCAGGATCAATTTTTATGGTGGCTTCAAATTTTCATCTTCTCACTGTCGGGTTCCGTCGCTGATATTCCACATACAAGAGTCAGCCTGACGTAGTGGGTTCTTGAAGCCCCGCTGTTTCCATGACTCGAAAAATGAGTCGATCACCAAATGCACTTCGTTGGAACCACATGTCTCCGGGGTTGAGAAAGTGGATTGAAAGCTGAGTCATTGGTATTTTTGTTCTTTTCTTGTCTTCTTTCTTTTTTCCCCTTTGGGTTGGAATTGTCTTTTGACATTCTTTGACAATTTTGACATAGTTTTCTACAAGTCGACGCTTTCCTTTCCAACGAAAACTGGACTGTGAATGGCAACTCTGTAGATTTTCAGCTTCCAAAGCAACCATCAGATTCAGTCCGCTGGGTGTCGTTTTGACACCCTCAAATGACATCTGAGCCTGGAGAAGGTGCAGTTGATATCTGTTGATGGTTTTTAACAAAAAATGGTTTTAACAATAAAAATGTATTCACACTTGTTGGGATGTACTTATTATATACCCTCCCTGAAACTAACAAAGTGCACCTGGAAATGGATGGTTGGAAGACTAGTTTCCTTTTGGAAAGGTCCAGTTTCAGGGGCGATTGGTTAGTTAGTTTTGGGGAGGGTAACTGACCCGTGTGTAAGGACATGACCTACTTTTTGAGTAAATTAAATTGGTGCATTGGGTGGAAAGAAACCGCCTAAGCCTTTCAAGGAAAGCTTAGTGAAAAGTGAAAGGTGGCCAAGACTTTCCAGTAAAACTAGGATCCACATCGCATCAAAATATTTCGGTTGTTATCACCGACCTGACTATCACATATTTAGTAGAGAATCCAACAAAATGTTTCACCTTCTTGAAATCCAATATCAATGAAGTTCATCAGATGAGATGTAAAATATGGGTCAAAATATGATCAACATTGGGATTGGTATTGTGCAAAATGGGTGAATCCTAATAGCTTATCATATAGATCGAATATGGAGGTGTATCCAGTGGATTCGTAGTCGTGAATTTATGGTGAATCTCAACAAATCACCGACCTAAAATATGCCAAACTTGGGATGAGGATTCTATTAATCAATCTGATCGAAATGACCGGGTCCCAAATCCTAATCCGCGATCTTCGGAATCATTGTTGGGAGGTTGATTTAACCTATCCAAAACCGCCCTTGTTGTCTTCTCTTTTCGTGCAACCTCCCGATGAAATTCATTCAGAGTTATTGCGGCCTTGGCCCATATTCGCATACACTGCAACACTGCAAAAAAAGTCAAAAGCATATCTAAAAGACCAACACTTGTTTATGTAACTAAAATCAGCTTCAACCAAAAAACCACACAAAAACTCTTCAAACTTCTTCCTTTTTCTCAAAAAAAACGTCATCACCTGGGCCTGGGTCGTCTTTTCTGAAATTTTGGGATCTTTAGCAACCCACCCGAAACCCGAAACGCCTGGAGACGCCTTAGGAGGTGAAACCTGCAGCCTAGCAAGAGGAACAGGTTGATTCTCCATTCGAGGAACAGCCGAGTCGCCAAAAAAAAACCTGAAACAAACATATTGACTAGTTGGTGGTTTCAACCCATTTGAAAAATAGTCAAATTGGATCATTTCCCCAAGTAGGGTTAAAAATAAAAAGTAGTTGAAACCACCACCTAGTGTTAGTTTTAGGTGTAAAACCCTGGGATACTTTCAATGAAATACTGCTGGTTTATTGACGGGATCCTTATGTAGTAAAATTCCCTACATACCCCAAACAACCAGGAATCTTTGTTCATTGCTTACCTGGGTTTCAATGATGGCTAGAACCACATGGGGAGTGGAATATTCGTGACCACAAAACGCGCTCTACATTTTGTAGTGACCATGACCTTGAAATCCAAACTTCTTTTGACTATATACATATTTCATAATTTTCGTAGGATTAAATGGAAATAGTTTTAATAGTAATTGCAACCAGTCAATACATGATGAAATCCCATCCTTATATAAATAGAGGGAAATCTTGCAGAGTCTCTCTCTCTCTCTCACTAAAAAAATATATTACGACATGTATATATTGGATATACTATGTATAAGGACCAGGAACTTGCGACTTAGTTTGGGATCTGCAAATGTCTGGGAGTATATCCTTGTAGTGTCATGTACTCACCACTTCAGTCTGAGTCCCCCAAAAAGATCGAGCCGTGCGCTTGTCAAAACTGCTGTTGCTTCCACAAAAATGATTGATATCAACCCAGTTTGGGAAATGAAAAGACAACATCTACAAGTTCACTTAGCCAAATAGACGGACAATACTGGAAATGATGATGTTTCATAACTATCTTCTTAAGCAATAAGACACTATGAACCCACGTACTGCAGGGTTTTCAGCCAAGATACCTTTGCATATTTTCAACAGAAGGCGATGTTGCTCTTCCAAGTATAGAGGGAGAGTAGTTCAACAGTTCACCAATTTCACCATGCAGGTCCCGGAGAATAATAAACTCACCACTAGATAAAAAGAACAACCTTTCATTGTGCAGTATCACAAGTGCCTACAGAATCCTATAACTTTTCGACAAGGAAATTGGCCCATCCTGAAGGTTTTTGCTTGTTGTAACCCACATGTTTCACTTGAATATCTGGCTGGTTGCGGCTCGGCAACCCACAAGTTCCATTTGAGAAGCATTAAAGTGAATGCTAATGATTGATCTATCCGTGCCCTATGGAGGCTTATATCCTAGTCCCAATAAAACTGACTTGCATTCATATACAGAATCCACCTGTTTTTCACAGCTCATTCATATATGGCTACATTTCAGCACATTACCATTTCGATTCGGACAACTCTTACATATCTTACAACTGTTTGAACAAAATGCATTCAAATCCTAGCGGCTAGAGTGTTTTTAGTAGTGGCTGAAATTGTGTATTACACCCAAAAAAATATATATAACATTACATGGAACCTGACAAAATCACTAAGAAAAAAAAATTAATCTGAACCAAATTTTCTCCATACCTTTGGCTTCCAGCCGTTCATCTCAAACGAAAAATTCCGGGGTGCTCACCTTCAATCTGGCAGAGATCGATGGTGCAGTTGGAGCCTTCACATCTTCCTGGCGATGAACCCGGGGGTTTCCACCGTTTAACCCGGTTGGAAACTAAGGATTTCAGCGATGGAAAGGGATGGTTACACCCCGTTACACCCCTGAAAACTAACATGACTGGATGGAAAACCCACAAATTTCACTAGGAAATACGCATCGAATCGACTCATTTCATGGTGGATTTTCCAGCCAGTCAGGTTAGTTTGCGGAAGGGTAGGATAAGGATATACCTAGAATTGGTAAAGCTTTAAAGTGCCACAATGATTCCCGGCAACTAGCCAATATCTGAATATAGGACATGATCTAAAATGGACTAGCACTTAAGGATACTTAAGGATCTTATCTATAGAGTCAGCAGGAATCCTTTGCCCCGGTTTATCTTTTGGGATACCTGGTTCTTAATTGTCTATGGAGGATCTGGATCACACATTTTCCACAGAAACCTTGAGCACATGAAGCTTATCTTAGAGTCTTAGACCCTACCAGTTCAACACTAAGAGTGGCAAGTGAAGTCGGTCTTTGCTGGCCAATATCTACAAAAAACATCTAAAATCAAATCTAGAGACAAGTATCTATATAAATAGAATTAATTGAATTGATTCATCTACTATCTCCAACGCTGATTTGGAAACCAAACAGAATTGCCATGTCCGAAAGGGAGGAGCCATGTCAGTGAGTCACTGCTAGTCAAATTGCAAAGAAATCCCCATGATTCTCCATTTTTTGAGCCATCTTGCTTTGGCAATTCAGAAGTGAATCTGAATTTGGGTGTTCTGCTCCCATGAGTTTCTGGTTATTGGGCTTCCAACTGTGTACCCAATCGCTTTCATACACAAATCAAGTGGCAATTCTGCATTGTACGTTGAAAGTATATGTCCACCATCCACATTGACATCGTGACGTTCTGGGTATGTTTTCGTAGCGGCAGTAGCGGATTATATTGGCTTCACCTCCGCGAAGCAAGCCTTTTCCCGGAAAGAAAGCTTTATACCCATAGGATCCATGTATGGTATATTTACCTACATTTGGTTGATTTTTATGGTAAATGTAGGTAAATATACCATACATGGATCCTATGGGATATTGTCTTCCAATCTTTTTTGTGTTTGACATGTTACTTTCATGCTATCTATTACTGGGTTGGGGCACCATCCCAGAGAGTTTTCCTGCCCTGTGTCTTTTCGGAGATGTAACGTCCTGCTCCCTCACCAGCGTTCCCGAGCGCCCCTGCACCGAAGGTGATTCTCCGTTTCGGGCAGGGTTCCGCTGATGCAAACCACGTGATCAACAAAAGCCAAGAGGTATCAACGCCATGGTTTAAAGAACAAGTACCCTCTTGGCATGGTGAAATTTCAAGGGCTGCTTTCTACTTCCGGGGTCTAATTAATAATTCATCAATTCGCCACCTCAATTAGATACTTTTTGGTAGATTTTCAGTGAGCGGTGCAGCTAAATTTACTCCAGCTTGAAGCTGCAAACACACCTTAAGGATCCATGGGACTGGTACGTTTCCTTTTGTAAATGGTCGATTTTTATGGGGTATCAGTGTAGGTCGGTAAATATATGGATCCTAGAGGTACCCTCTAGAAAACTAACATATCCCACCAAACGGGAAGTTTGGAAACTCATCTTCAAAAATGCCGGCTGGTAGAGGGGAACTGTTAAACTTCAGGTGGGGAAGATTTTCACCTTGCAACTCCATCATAACCCCATCGGCCCCAGTGACCGGAATCTCACTTTTATTGCCTCCAAAGGCCGGCGTTCTGAACGTTGCCGTCCCGAGATGCTACGGGGAACTACAGCCTCGAGGGGTTTGGCGGTTGGTGGGATTTTGGAGATAAGAAAAGTATAGGTGATTTGTGGTTCATTTTGTGTACCCTAAGAATCATTCATTGGGATCTCAAAACTGGTGGTTTGGAGATCCAAATCAAACCCTGCGAAAAAGAGAGTCAAACCCCGACAATAGGATCGAATGATTCCTAAGGTGGGAACTAACATATCCCCTGCATTTGCTGGCACTTTTGAAGATGATGATTTTCCGAATTTCCAGTTTGCTGGGATATGTTAGTTAGTTCACTTGAGGGTAAGGATCAACATTATCCAATTAATTTCCGAGATCTTTTGTGGAACATGTCATGAGATTTCAGTTGTTTATTCATCGATGTTGCAAAAAAACATGGAGGTGTTTGTTTGTACCTAAAATTCTGCATGGCTTCCTACAAAGGAAAATTGGAAGCCAAAGTTAAAAGATTTGGATGTTTTAACCATCAAACAAGATTCCATCAAACGGACCCCCAGGGAAGGTACTAGAGCTATTAGATACTCAAGTTTAGGGGTCCATTCAGTGGGTCCTGTTGGAGATTTCTTAGAAAGATACTTTTTTCCATCCAAAAAAATGGCTGCTTCGTTCGGTACAAATTCCGGGTGAAGCTGCGACCGGCTTTTTAATTAGATGTTTTTGTTGGGCAGTTTTTTCTGTTGAGCTTTCGTAGGTTTTTTGTTCACTAACAAAACGGTGCGGGCTTTTAAGTCCATCACTTGCATATATGTATATATATATATATATATACGTATATAATATTAGTCTTGACCACGTCATCCGGATTTTTGTCAGGATCTTCATGTAGTTTTCGTATCTCGAAAAACTCAACTTCTAAGAATGTGAACCAACATGCTTCAACGGATGCTTGGATTATGCGACTTCTGATGACCTAGTTTGGAAGGTGAACGATTTCACCAACATGGTTCTGAAAAATCCTCTGGAAACCATTTTTTTGTGGGGAAGATTGCTGTCCGTTGCCCTAAGAATCATGGCATCTCAAGTTCCTGGTGGTTTGGAGATCCAAATCAAACCCTGCAAAAAAGAGAATCAAACCCCTCTTTTTGGGAGGGTCTGACATTGATTCTTAGAGTGGGTTTCATTATTTGAATTTGGCCATCAATCAAATTAAATCTTCATTTCGATGCCGAGCTCAAACACTGAGTGTGTGATGTAACATCAGTATACCATCCATCACCAAGTCGCCGTGATTCAACATCAATACTGCTGATGGAAAAAAATCCGGAAACCACTTGGGATGCTGCTAAAACCTGGTAAATACTGGGATAAACTACCGTTCCCTCAACTGGTGAGTTTACCGGATTTCTGGTTGCCATCAACAGTATGTTCATTGATTTCTGAACCATGCAAGTCACTTGTCGATTCCTTAAACGACCTTCCCTACCCACGTCTTGAGAGTCTTGCGGGGCCCAATGGTGCCGCATCAGTTTGGGTCAACACCTGAAACACATCCATGGAAATGGAGATTCGGAGGCTCGGAGGTAAGATGAACTCCATGTCTCAGAAAGACTTTCAGGATGGTTTTCTTTAAAAAAACTATTATATACTATATATATATATATATGTATATATATATAACTATTTTGGGCAACCCGGTGTATAAGCAATCCAAGACTCGGAAGGAATCTGTGCATGCAGCAGAGTCCCCTCGATCCAAAGTTGGATCCAGTTGATGGGTTGCCGAGTGTCGATCCACCGTGGTATTGGTGAATCAAACGTTTTGGGGGTTAGTCGTTGTAGAAAGCAAAACGTTGGTTTGGGAAAGGGAGACTATATACGCTATATTTAAATATGTATATTCCTAGATACATACATTTATCATTTATCGATTATCCATGGGCCGTCCTTTTCAACACGTCACTTTGTCTCGGTGCGAAGCTTTTTAATGGGACAAAACTAAAAACAGGGATGCCCCTTTGCCGTAACATCAAAGCGGATGAGGCACTGAAGAAACTAAGCTTGCCATGAATGTTTTTGTGTGGATCAGGGAATGTTGGGTTTTCATGTATTCAGAATATATAAGCTTAGGGATACGCCCTCTACATATTCCGTATGTATGTATGTATGTATGTATGCATGGATGTATGTATGTATGCATGGATGTATGTATGTATGCATGTATGTATGTATGTATGTATGTATGTATGTATGTACGTATGTATGTATGTATGTATGTATGTATGTATGAGTATCATAATATATGCATTTCAGAGATATGTACATTTCATATATGATATGATATTTAAATGTATTCTGTATTAATCTCAAACTCCCTCTCAAAACCGACATACTGCAGCATCTGAAGAGACCCGTTTGGGAGACGTTCCTTCTCTTTTTGGGGGCCCGTTGTCAACCTCTTTTCAGGGGCTTTCGATGGTGTGGGTGTAAGATTCAATATTTTGGGATGATGCTTCTCCCACTGGTTTGCGTATTTTTCTCATCAGCAGCAACACTGAAGTCATGCCAACCGTTCACTCGAAAACAACATCGGCCCGCCTTCTGCACAGGGCTCCCGATCTGGAAAACAAAGTTTTTTGGCACAAAAAACAGCACAAAAACTTCCTCTAAAAGAAAAACTCATCGGCGCCTCCGAAAAAATGAAAACAAAGGAACAACCAAAATCCGATGGACAAAGGCATCATGGCTAAATTGTTTGTTGATTGACCAAACTCACAACTTCTGGGTTCTGGGTGTCGTTTTTTGGTGAGGTTTTTTCTAAGCTCAAAAAAAAAGGATGGTGAGGTTTTTGAAACTCCATCATTTTGCGGTAAAAACAAACTTCCCATTCAAAAACATTAAAAACAACACCCCTAAAAGGAGAAAACAACCCCGCCTGGTATCACCCATCTACACCCATTAGGGATAGATATTTTTTTCGGGAATCTCTGAATCAAGGGACACTTGACACAGAATCTACATACTTGTTACAATCAATTTCTCAGAATCTTATCATTCATCCATTTTTTTTAGACCTTATTATAAGACTTGATAAATTTTTCCCCCAATAAAGAAGCCTTTCTCATGACTCACGACACCGCTCTATATAAGTCAGTCCCCAACCCCGACCTGCGCAGGTAACGAAGCAAAAGTGGGGTCCTGGCTGGCCAGGTTCATCGATGACTGGGCGATGACATGGGATGCTTGTCTCTGGTTATAGGCGGTGGCTGTTTCTGGTTGGAATGCTCAGCTCGTATCTTGCTCCGGGCAACATTTATCTACCAGTATTTTAAAAGATTGATCTTAATTTCCAAACCTCAAGATCTTTCATTGAATATTTTGGTACAGATATACTTGAACATTACAGAAAAAAGGATCATATTCATGTCCAAGCAGTGTGTACTTAAATATCTGAAGTGGTAAATTGCTGCGGTACAGTAGCTGCCCTCATTCCTTTGTAGCTCGGCCCTTCCGGGGGGTCCCAACTTCCCCCACCAACAAATACCCTCACTACCTCATGAGTCCCGATTCGAGTATCATGAAAGCCTTGGAAGCCTAATATGATATCCTAGTTGGTGGTTTTTCACCAACCCCATCTGAAAAAATACGAGTCAAAATGGGAATCATTTCCCCAATTTTAGGGATGAACATAACAAAATCTTTGAGTTGCCACCACCCAGGATATGATATCTTCTAATTTTATCAAATCATCTATAGTAAATACAACAGGTCCTCTTGCTACCTATCTGTTCGATATCGGCCACACTGAGGCTTTGCCGCTTCGAATCCTTTGCGCGGTTGTTTGACTGGCCATATAGCATCCATGGGACGAAGGGTTAGCATTTTTACCTACACGGATCCTATAAAATGATAACCATTGATGTAGGTAAATATACGAAATATACCATACATCTAGGCAATTTAGAAATAGATTAAATCATTAACCTGAATGTTTCGGCCATTTTGGGTAGGATTCCCTCGAGCTTCGGACATGACGGTCATGGTCTGATGATGGCAGACCACAACCTCGAAAAAGAGGGAGGCACCTGTGGCCTTGGTCACCAGTGAAGTGTCAAAATCACGTTTCACTTCTGAAGTGAAAACGTTCGGAACAGAAGTTGAGCAGGACTGTCAGCTCAAACCTCAAAAGGTGAAAGGAACCACCGTGGGTGGATATAAAAGTGAAAAGCATCATCGCCACAATATGTCACAAACGTTTGAAGCTGTCTGGATGAAAGAAAGTCAGTGTGCATTTGGGTGCCGGTTTGGGGTCCAAAATGCACACCGTCGTTGTGAACCAAAATGGGGCAAAAGAGACCGCCAACAATGAAGTAAATTTCATTGTAACTAGCTGTCAATTTAGATTAATCAGCTGTCAGCAACTTGACATTGAACTTTATGTCATGACTGAAAAAACGCCGCTGGAGCTCTGAGTGCAGGTATCATCATCTTGATGCCATGATGGTTAAAAACATCAACCTTGACTACTTTTCCCTCCCACCCTGCCACCCCCCTTTCCTACCATCCCTTTCCCACCCCTCACATGCCATGGTCAAGAAGCTTCTTGAGGCGGCTCAATTCATTGAACTGCATGTGGGGGTGGGGGCTGGCCCGCCCCCACCCCAGCATCACATGGTCCAGATCCTACCCACCCTCCCCTTTCCCACCCTCATGCTGTTGTGGTCGAGAAGCTTCTGCAGCCTGCTCAATTCATTGTGGCCCAAAAAAGTATTGCTGATAATCTGGCCAATCAAAAAAAACACGCAGTATGGGTGGGAAGGGTGGGAAATCAAAGTAGCAGCTTTGGTGGCACAAGCTCCAAGTCAATGAAGCAGCTTTGGAGCCCCAAGTCAATGAAGCAGCTTTGGAAACACAAAAGTTTGCAAGTCAGAGCAGAAGCTTTGGTGCCACAGAATTTAACCAACTTCATTTTCCCTAAAACTCAGACTCCTGAATCATTTTTGAAAGCATGTCTATTTCATGGACGTCCGCCGAAAACATTTGGTGCAGGATTTGTTTGCTCAAACTTTTAAAATGGCACAGGCCAAACCTAGTAAAAGGTTGAAGTCGGAGGATTGGGAGCACTTTTGTCCCAACCCGATGATAAATCGGGTTTTGAACCAGATGCCGGAAGTGACTGTGCGGACACGTCGGGCCTTGAACAATTGGCAGAAATGCCATACGGAAATGGGAATTTTGTCTCAAATAAAGGTATTTCTTGCAATGTTGTTTGTTCCTTTTTTGAAGTTGTGACATTTGATGGTCGCTACTTTGGTGTCCTTTTGTTGTCATTTTTTAATCCAATAATTCTTGTTTTTTCTATTCTACAAGTTTGTTGAAATATGAACCTGTTTTTTTCGTCCACATCAGAGTAAGGAATGCTATGGCCAGCGGTTGGGTTCCCCCTCAATGAATATGAGTGCCAGATTCAGACTTTCAATCCCGATTTCGAAGAGAATGCCAATTCCCCAGCAGATGGACCATGGACTTTGGTAGCTGGACATGCGGAATGTCTTATCCAACGCAATTTGCTTTCTTGGATGCACCACCACCTGGTTATTGGGCCCGCGGTGGTCTTTGGGCTTGGAAAAAATCAGCATTTTATATTTTTCTATTTGATTTACAGCAAATTCAATATGTTATGTATTTACACTGTATGAATTTTATTTCCACCGAAAATCATTTTACTATACATTATTTTCTTTCCAACATCCGACCCAGTGAGTTTCAAAGATACGATTCATGGAAACTAAGGATAATGGGCAGTTCGAATCCAGCATCCTGAGGGAAGCGAAGGTGAAGGTCCACGAGTGTAACAAGACAGTTACCCCTGATGGCAATTTCCTATGGTCAATTGTGTGGGAGCCAGAATTTGAAAGCTTTCTTGCGGAGGGGTGCCGAATTGCTTACTTCCGATTGCGATATCGCCCAGATGAGACAAATGAAGAGATCTTGGAACGGCTGACGCTTTGAAGACAAAGAAGGAGTAATTTTTTGTTGTCCCAAAATCATTAAGAATATTTGACTCAACACTTATTATCATCTACATTTATCTTCTGCCGGCTTGTCTCTCCCTCTCTCTCTCGTTCACCCAGGAATTGGCAGTGGGCGAACTACTTGCCACTTGGTCCAGAACGCAGAGAGGTTCATGACTACCTGGACCCTGATGTGCCAGGGTTTTAATGTGTCCCAGTTGAGACATCAAGTAGATTTTTATCTTTTATTTCGTGTTTTTTTTGTTCAATCAATTCAAAAGGGATCATCAACTGACTCTGAAACTCAATTAGTCCAAAATTATGTTTGTTGATGGTTTCCCATTTTTCATTTGTCTGTGAGGAAGGAAAGCATCTGTCTTCACATTCTATCCTACACAGCCGGCATCTCGGCCTCTGAAGAAACTATTTTGGCACATTTGTCCAAAGTCCACCCCAACCAAAACACTATAAAGCATTTTTTTGATTTTCTTTTTTGGGTTTTGCCCCCCTCCGAAAAGCAACTAGCAAAGGCAGATATTTTCCTGGTGCTTTGCTGCGCTATGATCTTGCTGCGCTATGATCTTGCTGCGCTATGATCTTCACAAGTTTGAGACTTTGGTGACAAAAGGCATGTGTTGTTTGCAGTTGGCAGTGGTCAGTGGAAACTTGGCAAGTTGCAACCCAAAAAATACACCTGTACTTTGTAGCATGCACCTGAAAAGAAAACATAGGATTGGAAATGGTAGCATGAAGAACGCAATTGGTTGAACCTGAAGGGATTTAAAGTGGCTCAAAGGGATGCAGCTTGAACTGTAGATTTCCTAGTGTTTTTGTTTCTTCATTTGATGAAGAAACGACCAGCAGCCCGTTCATCCCGTCGTTCTTTGTTAGATTCGCAGTCTGACAATGAACAGGCTCGAGTAGCTTTAACTTTTTATTCTTTGTTTTCCGATGAAATGAAAGTGTGTTGGGGTTGACTGCGTGTGCTAGATTACTTCATATCAGCAGTAGCCCTGAATAGGTGCCATTCCAATGTGAACCAGACGAACCACGCTCGAAAGGCATCTTACATTTGACTTTGCAATATTTTGAAATGTTTTTCGCTTTTGGATGGAATAAAACATGCTTGTACATATGATATGTTTGTCCAGTGGGGCGTGCTTGTTTTTCCCTTCCTGATCTTTGAGAGCCTTTTGAATCGAGGCAAGAGACGGAAGGTGGGCGTTTGGGGCGATTACGATTTTGATGGAAAAGATGAACCTGACCCACACATGGCAGCACAAATGCCAAACCCGACACTTGACATTGCTTTAGTTCCCAATTCTTTGAACAAAACATGTTCTTTATATTTTTGTCTATCTTGTGTTTGTTCTATGGCATGTCTTTTGCTGTGGTAAAGGCTTTTTTCAACTGCTTCGTTGGCTAGTAAAGCCAGCACCACAAAGGATGCCACATCCCACCACCTTTGATGGGCTCTGGAATTGGGCTTCCAACCTGCTTCTCCGCTTTGAGCAACTTGACAGATGTCAAACTGTAATATTTTCATTTCTTGGGATTGGAGACTGTTTAGAGTGGAGTCAAGAAAATCATTTAGAGTCTAGATCCTCAAATCCAAACAATCTAGGTGCCTCTTCGGCCCAGAGAAGGTGCGTTCCAGACTTGCGAACTTCAAAGTGCATTTTGATATGTGGTTCACTGGAGCTGACTTTGCAGCCATTGCTTTGCAGCAGTTGGCAGGGGCAATAAGGAGAAGGCAACCCAGCTATTCAGAATGTTTTTTTTGGGTGGGATGTGTAACTACAACAAAAATATAAATGTATGTATGAATTTTAAGTACATATCAAATGACATTTTTATGAACAATGGTGAGGTATGATGTTGTCCTGGATTACAAGCTGGGCCGCGCATGCGACATGGACAAGAATGTGCAAAAGCCACCCGAATGCAAAATATATTTCAATATGTTTTTTAATCTGTATGTTATGGTGCTGCTTATCTAGCCTTTCTTTAATAGACCAGGAAAGGGAACCTAAAGATTCCATGTGTGGACTGAGGTTTATCCAAGCCAATCACCCAAATCGTTGCGTATTTACCAATGTCCAGCACTTTGTGAGAAAAACGAATGTGCACAGAGATGCTATGGTCCTTGCAGCTTAGTTGAGTTTTTGGCCACTCCATCCTCACTTTGTTTGTTTTGTTTTGTTTTGTTTTGTTTTGTTTTGTTTCTCCTCACTTTGCTTCCCTTTGTGCGTGGTTTGATGTGAGGAATCTTGCGCGCCTTGCATTACGCACCAAAAGAACTGCCCTCGCAAACCTGAGCCTGAAGGCTATGACCTCGCATCAGTGGACGGCCCTCCCTGTGTCTTGTTCTCATTGAAGCTTGGGCAAAACTTGGCAAATGGATTTTTTGGTGTGTGCATGTGTGTAGGGGGTCGAGTATTGTTGTCCTTATTGCGGCGTTAATTTCTGTGCCATATGGAAATTAAAGTCAGGATGGGCAAGCATGAAGGCATGGATACAGACAACTTGGACAAGAAGGTCTGCCATGACATCTATGTGGCTGACAAAAAGGATCAGAAGTGACTTGCTGCCAGCAGTGGCAATTATTTCTTCCTAGCTTTGTTCTATCCTAAAACTGGACAGCATCTAATTTCACTTTGTTTGTGCCGCATGGAAATGTATTCCAATTATTTTTCCAGTTCTACCCAAGGTTGGATTTTTTTCTGCACGAGAACGTCACCAACTTCCCAGCAAATTTGGTGGAGGATCCATTTAAAGCTGCTGGATATGGAGTGCAAAGTACTATAATCTCCCCTCAGCGATTTGGCAAGCCGATGAATAGGTGTGGTAGTTGAAAAAAAAATTAAACATCTTTTAATTGTTCGCCCTGCAGGGTACGCACCTACAGGATTTTCTACAAGTCCGACAAGTACATTTGGGATGGCCCTCCGCTACGTCAGCTGCTGAAGATAGTTGCGCCACACCGAGAGCTCAACTTGAAGGCAGAGGATTGCTACTGGATGGAGGACGAAGAACTAGTCCTTTGGATTTGAGGAACTAGTTTGTTTCATTATTTTTTTTATTGTTGTTTCATTGTTTTTTTTGCTTGATACCAACAATCAAGGTTGAAGCTGGTGGTATGGGCAGTGGCTATTTTGAGGACTCTTTGTCTGAAAAGGCCATGGAGTTCCGAGAGGCCTACGCAACTCATTTCAAAAACAGCACGATCTGGGAACACTGCTGCAACTTAGAAACTTTGTTTTTTTCCACCCAAAGGCCCAAAGGCCAAAAACAACAGAAGTATAGGAAAATTAAAACAAATAATGGATGGGAGCTGCTGATAGTAAAATGCTTTTAAAGTTTAAAGTGTTGGCCTCTTTTGATATTTGAGTTTTCAAACCTCTGAGGATCTTTCCCAAAATCCGGACCCTAAAGTCAAACGTGGTCGAATTGATGGTGCAGATGGAAGCTTACCGACATTCACCCGTTCAAGTGGATGCTTGCAGCTCTGCTATGTTAGACACATCTCATAAAATTGAATTTGGTATCATGTCATACAAACATGTTTTTTCAAGCACAGTCTTAGCTCGAAGAAAAAGAGGTGATCCCCCACAAATTTATTAGTTGTGTTTGGACCCACAAATGTTTCAGGTGGTGTCAGAAGAAGGCTCGCTGGCTCCTCCCTGAAGAGATGCTTTCTACAATGGGAATGCCGGTAACACAGAAGCAGGCGGAGATGGCATTGGCACCACAATTTGCAGATCTCAGTCAACTTAGTTCCAGTGCGAAGGCCAGATCAAACAAAAGGAACAAAAACAAGTGGAGCTGTTGTTTAGTCCTTTTTATTTCTGTTTCAGATTCTGTGATCATTGGGCTATTTGGGCTGTTGCTTGTTGCCTTCCTGTTTTGCATTCCTATGGGCTAATTGTTGTTTGGTTGCTGGTTAGTATCCCCAATATATTTCTCTTTGCCCCACAGGAACTCAGCATTTTATGATATTTTATGGTTGTTCCCTGCAGGTGTCGTTGGCCGGAAATGGAATGGATGTGCCGTCTGTTGGATTTTGCGAACTGGCGGCAACCCTGACATCATTAGAATCATTGGAGCCTGTATGACAAGGTTGAAGTTTCCCACATGTATGATGCCTCAGCCAGGCAATGGTGTGCCTTGAACGACAGGCCTGACCAAACTCGAGTGCTTCAGTGAGAGTTTTCAAAACTATTTTGATATAGATTACATTTATCCCAACCAAGAAAATGGCAGGAGGAGTCTGCGAATCAACGCTAAGAGTTTGCTGTGATGTCCAGCCCTTGGTCAATGACTAGTTCAAGGGTTGTTTCGCAAGAAAACGAACATGTCTTTAGTTTCAGGGTGCCATGATTTTCAGGTCCCAAATCAGAAAAACAACAAGTTTTCAATTATAAAACACAAATATAGCCACAAAACAAAAAACACAAAAAAAGGACTATGCAACATACCAAAAAAGAGAACTGTTCCGCGCATTCCTTTGTGGCCTGTAGTTGCTCAAACAATTTAACAACACTCATTAAGACAAAAAGATACTCACTGCCAGGAAGAAGCAAACCATTTTTTCTTGAAAAGAACTAGCCGGAGAGTTTCAAGTTTCCAAGATGTTTCAGTAGAGATGCTGACACCAAGTTAATAGAGATAAAACCGTACGCACTGTATTTGGGACAAGTGGACCCATTTTTTCTTATCAATAGTATGGTTTTGCCATGCATCTTGGCTTATTTCTTGCAGAGCCTGATGAACCAGATGATGATGGCACTATATTCGGAGATGAAGCTGATGAAGAAGATCGTCAGCCCACTCTTTGGCAGAATGAAGTTGAAGAAGCAAATTGCCAACCTCCTCTCTTGGGCATAGAAAAAGATGAGGTGGAACAAACCTTCTTAGATCTTGAATCTGACTCCAGTGATTCTGCCTATGAAGCTGATGTGGAAAGCGACTTGGTATCATCACGAAAAGCATTATTTGATATGTCGTTCACGACTTTGAATCGCTTTATGGCGGGGCAGCTGTGCAAAGCGGCTGGGGATTCTGCAGGTGCAAACAGGCCAGCGAAAAAACGCCGCTGCTACAACAATGCAAAACGAGCAGCCAAGGCTGCTGCTGGAAGGGCTCAAAACAAAGGGTCAACTGCCAAAAGGGTTCCAAGAAATGATCCTGATACTTGGTACTTGAGATGTGTACATTTAGTTTATCCATTTTTATCCTTTATATATTTCTCTTTTTCTTGTTAGAAACTTGGTACCTGAGATATGCTGTTTTTGGTGTTTCTTTGTTTGTTGTTAGTTTGTTTGGTCTTGTGCTGAATGTTTTGATTTCGCTTTGGCTGCACCTTTCAAGGAAAGAATTGCTGCATTGCTACAGAACCCATGCAAGTGCGCAAGCGGGAAGTGCTACAAACCATTTCACAAGCCTGATCTGACCACTTTTCTGGATACTTTTCAAAAATTGGGCAAACGTGAGCAGGATACTGTGCTCTTTCTGGCATTAGGTTCTGATTTGCACAACGTTTCCATGTCTGGGTCAAGCAAAAGGAGAGATTATCTTCTTTTAGGTCATCCTGTGAGACGAGTCTGCATGGAGCATCTCTTGGGCATTTCTTCCCATAGAACAGACCGTATTGGTTGCATTGACATGCGCTTCGGACAGCATCCTACAAAGCCATCTGAACTGACAGCCAGCATTGATGCATTTTGCTGCGTGATGTACAACAGCATAGCAGAACCACTTCCTGACAAGTTGGCTTGGTTGTATGTTGGCATTTTTTCTTTTGGCAATTTTTCTTTATGGTTGAAATTGTTCAAATCTTTGTCCAAGCACATTCACTCAATGTGTCACAACAAAGGCTCGTTCGACAGGGGCCCGCGAAAACCACAGAACATCGATGCAAAAATGATGGCTCTGATACGGATCACTGGGGCCCTGGTGGAGTTGTGTATTTCAGTGAATTTGAAGACAATGATGCTGACCTACTTCAGCATTTGAAATCCAATTCTGACTTCATCGTCGCTATGACAAGCACTGCTGCCTTTACAGACACTACTACATCTTATTTGATCTTTTTGGTTTGCCTATTTTTGTCCAGGGTCACCTCAACTAGCTTCATCTGTATACTGGACCATGTGTTCGTCACACAAGTTTTTTATCTTTGAACATCTTTGAAACCCCAAAATCTGAGGATATTTCGCAACTGGTGAGGAAATATTTGCCCCCCGGCACAATTTTTGAGATGTACCAGTTCTACGTGGGATGGTGTGATGCACATCAGATTGAACGCAAAGCTTCGCAACTTGAGCATGTTTGATTTTAGAACCTTTTTCTAGGAACTTAAGTTGTTTGAGAAATACCACAAACCAAAGAGTACTGGGAGATGATTTGAGAGGTTTCAATCAATAGCTAGGTATGTATCTTTCCTTCGGCAATGGAATGCCAAGTGGACATCTGTCATGAAGTTCAGGGATAAGTCGTCATTCAGTCAATGTGATATTTGTCAGGAGCTCAAAGCGCAGTGCCTCAACACTTCAGATTCATTTTTTGTGCTTTATTATTTATTCCCCTTCAATCTTCTTGCCTTTGAAACTAATCAAGCCTTGCTGTTTAAAGACCATTTTCTTGAGCCAATTTTTGGTAATTTGCAATGAGGTTTCAAGACAAAGAACAACCTATGGACATTCGCCTCGGAGCCCTTCGACTTTACAGGAAGCATTTGCTAGACCAATATGCTGACAGATGTGGCTTTTGGTCTCTCAGAGATATTTCTGGCCAGGAGTTGTCTCGGGTGGTGGTTATCATGACAGACGGGGCCGATCAGGCCAAGTATTGCCTCCCAAGGGATCCAATGCTGAGAAGTGCTTATAGAACATCAAAACTTCGGCGTCCACGAATCAAACTGCACGGGGCGTGGGCATTCGGATATTGTCTTAGGGTGGCTCTTCTAGAAGAAACAACAACACATGGTTCAGCCATGGTGACAGAAGTCATTGCTCACACTTTGGAAGATGTGGCACGAATCAGCAGAGAAAGAGGTGTTCCGTCCCCCACAACCTTAGTGGTTGTGGGGGACAACACTGTCAAAGAGTGTAAAAACACTTGGTTGATGTCCTACTTGTCAGGGCTGGTTAGTCACCACAAAATGAAGCCACTTGGATGGACTATAAATCTGACCAGATTTTTTTGTGATTTCACACCCCCCAACATCGTCTAACTTTAACCTCCCCCAGAAAAGAAACTCTTTCTCATTGAGTCCAGTCAAGGTATGTTCTTCTCGCAATGTTGCGAGTTTCGCACACTCATGACGTTATCGGTCATTTGCTATGTGAATTTCAGAAATATTTCTGTTTTCCATATTTGCCTTTTGTTTTTGGGGCGGTTTTTTGTTTTCGGTGTGGTAGGGCAGATTTTGTTCTTATTTTTCTTGAATCCAAGATCAACTGTGGGGCTTGCTATCACGTCGGTTGGGACGAGATCCAAATTTGGTTGATGCTGACTCTGCGCTTCGCATCATTCAAACCGAACTGGACAAGCCTTCGGTCAGGAGCTGGCTAAATGGTGAGCCTATTGTGTATATCATCCGAAAATACAGAGACTGGAAATCACACATTGCCCAGCATGCGCCAGTGCACTTAGAATCTAAGCTTATGACTTAAGAATACTTAATGATGAAAATTTGACAAGCTGCTTCTTTCAACGTCCCCATTTCTGCTATGCTGAGGAAGGCGGGTTGCTTACTGACGCCTATGCCAACCACTTCTTTCTTTTTTGCCGACGAATAGGTGTGGGACCTTCAAAGAAGTTCATTTTGTTTTGGTGCAACTAAGAACCACTGTTTTTTAATCCTGTACTGAATGATTTGTGAACAATGTTGGTGAGTTTGTTCATGTTGTTTCTCCTCCCTAAGACGTTCCTACGGAGTACACTTTGGCGGAAGGGAGCTTCAGGGGAGCACGTTGTGATTCTGACGTCTTCGTGCTGGTGAAGGAATATATCTCTTCGACTGAACTCCGTCAAGCTCCTTTGCTTGTCCTTCCAGCTCAGAAGGCTTATCCATTAGTTGCTCCAGGACGTGAACTTTTCTTTTGTGTTTTGTTGTCGTTTTGTGTGTTTTGCGTTGTTTGGGGATGATAGTTTTTTTTTAGATGACACCATATTTTTCAAATCACAAAAGTTGATAAGAACCCATATAGGAATAATGCCTGGTCGAGAAGTACCTCAGTCTACAAGAGCTGACTGGGTTCAATTGGCTGGAATCTTTGATAGGATACACGGAGGATCAAATGTGAGTCAGAAGGCTGCTGCTTACTTGCGTGGGTTGGCGTCAAACACTTTGCCAACTGATGAAGTGTTGCCATTGCCGTGGCATTCCAGTGATGAAATACAAGTTATGCCACAAGCTCGGGAAGAGCCCCATGCTTGTGTGCTTGCGGTTCTTAGCCCTAGTATTCCACTTAGAGCAGTATGGCGCCGTGGGAGATGATGAGTTTGTTGTAACAGAGGTTTTAGCAAAAGAGTTTTTTTAGAGGAGTCTATTTCTATTAATTCAATTTTCTCTCAAAGGAAAAAACTTGTCGCCCCCATGCCACCTTTTCACTTTCCAAACAGGAAAAAATGCAACATGCAAGGCAGGTTGAACTATTTGCAGTTGTCCACCCAGCAGTACTACTTTTAAGTGGTCAAGTCAAGTTGGGAGTAGAACAAGTGTTTTTTCTTTCAAATTGCTTCATGTTGATTTCCAAGAGGTTTCACTATTTTTATAGTATATTCAAGCTTCAGTTGCAAAAACCAATATACATGTCGAATCTGCCAAGGTCGTCGAAGTCAGTGAGAAGAAACTCTGGCCGTTGTTGGCCAAGATCTCCAAATGTGGCAAAAAAACAGGAAGCGCAATTTTGTTCATGGTTGTCAAGGGGATTCCTTCAAACTTTTGATCACCAAGTACTGTTTAGTGTTGACTTTGATCCACATTGGACCCATTGAGTTCAAAGACGGAAACGCCAATTCATCATTTCAAATGAAATTTCCAAACACATAGATCTTGACATGGGGCCCCTGCCAAATTGTGACTAATTATTTTTTTGATTTTTTTGTGGAACCCACATCAAATTGCGATGCTTTAAATTTCAATATAGGACCTTTGCTCAGGGACCTCGTGAGTATTCTAAACTACCCACGCCGATTTTGATCAGGAATATTTTGATGGGACCCACGCCGATTTTGATCAGGGACCTCGTATTTTGATGGGACCCACGCCGATTTTGATCAGGGACCTCGTACCAAAAAATCGGTGTGGGTCGGGTAGCCACCCACGCCGATTTTTGCCCCCATGGACTCGTCGTACTGATTTCGGACTTTTTGAAAAATCCCAATTTCACTGAGACGATCCTGTGGGAGCAAAAATCGGTGTGGGTCGGGTAGCCACCCACGCCGACTTTTCCATACGAGGTGCCTAATCAAAATCGGTGTGGGTCCCATTCCAAATACGAGATTTTGATAGATATTGTGTCAAATTTTTGAATGAACAAAATCAGTGGGGTTCAGGGTCTGACCAACGCCGATTTCATGAAAATCTAGATCCACCCACGCCGATTTTTGAGAGATTCACGGCCACCCACGCCGATTTTTGAAAGATTCATGGCCACCCACGCCGATTTTTGAGAGATTCAGGGCCACCCACGCCGATTTTTTGTGATATCCTTGTGCCCACAAATTTGATTTAAGTGGCTAAAGGTTTTGGCTCATTAAGATGATGACCATAAGATGATGAATGTCTGGGAATTTAAGATATGTGTGCGGTACACTTGTTTTGGAATGTGTTATCAAATTTGATGGGTCATGTTTGTGTGGGGTTAGTTGCTTTGATTTAGCATCAGTCGGCCATGGAATCACCACTTCTTCGAAGCTCTGTGGCAGCAGCTCAACTTGCTTTGAGTGTTCGACCAGCAGGGACAAAGCAAGAAACCACCCCACTCAAGAGTGAGACGGCTTCGGTGAAAAGCGAACTTGGCACCAGTCCGCCTTCTTCTGTGGCTTGGTTCGTGTTTCAGATATTTTTGACTTCTAGATTCATTCTTATCCACCTAAAAAATAGGTTGGTATACCACACTATGGTAGATAGAAGCACAGGACCAAGAAGTTTGGACCCAAAACAGGTGAAGAGTGAGGCTCCTGCAGTAAAAAAACGAAAGACGGAATGGTCTGCAGCTATGAAAAAAATGGAAGGGGATACAGCTTTAGTCAAGGACAAGGGTTCGAATTGGAAGAATTGAAGAAAACACATGTTTGTTTTAAGGTTTTTGTACCTTCTGAAAAATGCTCGACCCATGTGGTGGTTGATGTATGCAGGACATCTTGGACTACCTCGCAATGTTTGCAGAGGATACCTCAGCAGGTGGGAATGGATCTGCAGATTCAGCACACCCAGCTCTGGTCGTGGTGGATGCTTTCCATACTGAAGAGCTCGCAGCGACAAACTTCTCAAAGATTAAAAATTTCTTGGAGGATGCTTGCAGAGTTCTGGGAAAGCCTTTCACAAGCGTGGATCTGACTGCCACCTCCTTCTGCAATTTCGATTTGTTTTCTTTACATTTGTTCTTTACAGTTTGCTTTCCTTTGGGGGCAATTTTTTGTTGTTGAGAGGAAGTCAAACTTTGAACTGTGAGGCTTTACCAAGCACTGCTGATGGCAAAACCATGGTCCAGAATGTCCCAGTTGACATGATTCAGATCGTGATGCCAGATGATGGACTTCCCAGCATTGATGATTGGGTGACAACAACCATTTCGTTTTTGTTCAGCGGTTCAAGGCTCTTCCGGGAGCCTTTGGATTTGAATCTCAAGGATGATTTCAAGCCTGGTTCACAATGTTTCCAGATCAAGAAGGGGTTCACACGGCTGAACCTAACGATTTGCTTACAACATGTTCATTGTTTTTTTGTTGAGATGTAAAAGGGTCTGATGAAAACAAAATTCAACCTGCAAATCAATTGTTGGGAGATGCAAAGGACAGCTGGCTTGTTCATGCTTTTGGTGGCTTCAGATCTGGATCCTGCTACTGGTGTGGCCTCTAGCAAAACACTAGCAAAGTATGTGTTTGGAATCTGTTTGCTTTGTTTGGTTTTAATGTTGTGTTCTGTTTTGTTTTGTTTTGTTTTTTTTGTTTGGTTGTTTACTGCTCCATTGTTCCAAACCAACGAAGGAGCTTGTTCGTCCTTTGCTGCCAGCCTTTGAGGACCAATTCAACCTACCATGTGCCATAAGCTTCACCAAGGATGCTGAGGTTGTCAGTTTCCAAAACATCCAGCTCAGCACTCAAGGAGCAGAACGTCAGCGCAAAGATGTGCCAAGCAATCACATTGACAAGTTGTTGTTCTTTGTTCAAGTTAAAGGTGTCTTTAATACTATGTATATGTGTTGTTTTCCTCGTAATCTGTTTCCACCAAACCAAAATGATTCAACAAAGGTGCTGAAAGTGGCGAACAGATTCGAGATTCTAATCAACCAGCGAAAGAACATGGAAGAGTACAAAGATATGAATGACCTTGAGATCCTGCAGTCCATTGCTGGCCGCTACAACAGTTACAAAGCCACAGCCGCACTCAAGAAGTGGCAGTTGTCTGTTGACTTCGTGAATGCGATTGCAGGCATTATCTTGGGAGTTTGCCCTGAAGCCCGCCAAGAGCTTCAAAATCATCTCAACCACAACAAGTGGACAGAGAGTGGAAACTTGATGGCAATTGTGGCATCTACGGATTGTTTTTTTTTGGGGGCCTTTGGAAAATCAATAACTCGGCAACAACCAGGATTTTTTTGATTATGGTTATTTGTTTTTTGTTTTGGCCTTGTCCAGGCTACAGTGAAGCATTGTTGCGACTGAAGAGGCACCAGCTCAATGAAAGCCCGAAGGGTTTGGATGCTACTTGGACGAAGATGCTGACCGATTCTTGGATTGAAATGAACATTTCGAAACTGATCACTTGTTTTGTGTTGGTGAGATGTTCACAACATGGTTCACTTCTAGCCGGTAAACACGTCTAGATTTCACCACAGGTGACGCCTGACTCCCAAGTGCTCTTGTTCAAACGCTACAATACATGGTGGGGCATGAACGCAAAGAAGGTCAAACCCACGATGCGTTCCCGCTTGAGATGGAATGAAGAATCTTGGTCAAGGGCTACTGATCAGGCCTGCTTGGTTCTTTGGTGTGCCAATGAATCTCGCAATTCAGCTGGAGTTTCTTGGTCATATTGTTGAAGATCATATTAATATTGTTTTTCTTTAGTAAGGAAAATGGGTTTAAAACTTGCTCCCCCATTATGTTTTGGTGATTCTGGCACACAGTGCACAAAGGTTGAAACCAGCATGATTGACAAGATGGTCCAAGGCTTCTTGAATGGGTTCCCCAAACGCAGTGGCAGGCTTTGCATCCTATTGTTTCATATGAAAAGAAAAGGGTGGTTCTATTTGGCTTAATTTGCATCTATATAATACTCGCTTTGGTTTGCTTTCCATCATCTAAGGGACTACAGTCAAGATTTGGATGCGCTTCTGATTAGCAAACCCAGCAGGGTTTCTTGCGATATGCTTTCCATCTACCAGGATCATGTGTCTAAGCCAATCATGAAGTCAGTGACAGGGGATGCTGGCGGTTCCAGCACTGCTGATGTTGATGAAGCAGAGGACTATTATGGTGTATCAAAAAAATGAAAAATCAAGTTGTCTTCAATCTTCCCAAAAAAACATCAAAACATCAAATATCTAAGGAGTAATACAACCCTGGAAAGGAGAACTTGAGACAGGCTGAATACGCGGTGGTTTGCACCAATCTCAGCCACGACTTCAAGGAAACTGTTTCATTCAATTTGCGAAGGAACAAGACTGACAGCAATCGTCATGTCCAGAAAGGCAGGAAGCTGGATTTTTTTTGCAGAAAAAAAGATATAAGCGCTATCTTCAGACATAAACAAGTTTTCTTTTGAGAGAAAAGGGACAATCAAAGTCGCGTTTGGTCTTGACGAATCAACAAAACAGGTCCTTCATCTGCGCAATCAGTTGGAGATTGGCATGGCCGCTGCTGATGCGTTTATGCAAAGAAGACTCTTTATGGTTTGCAACACCAAGGCTTCTACTACCAACACAGCCATGATTGTCAGGAGAGCATTGCAAGATGCTGGGAGTAGATTTGACTCTTGCACCATGGAAAACCTCCACCACCTTGGATATTGTGACTTGACGAAGTTTGGGAGGCTGACAGCCCCACAAATTGACGACATTGCCAGCTGGTGTTACAGAACGCTGAGCCTGAACCCAAACTACAGTACCTTATTTGAATCTTAGTTTGGCATATTTTGAACACTTGCGTTTCTATATTTGAATGTGTTTTGTCCATGCATGCCCCAAATACAGAGACAATTTTTTTGGCTTTGATTTCTGACAGGTATGGTCTTCATGGTGTGTCCCATTTTGGCTGGGGAAGGGGTATTGTATGGCTTGAGAGGCGAGTACAGGCCACGGGTCCAATGTTTCAAAGTACATTAAAACATGTTTGATGTTTTCTTTTTTTTCTCCACAAAAATCTGCAGTAGAACTTGAAAGTGACTGCCAAACCCTGGAAAGGCGAATTGAAGACAAATTGAATGGTATGGGGATGGAGTTCAAAACCGTACAGATTATGTTCGACACTGCCAGCATCCATGGAAACAGGAGGGCCTAAAGCCAAATACGTGTTCAAAACATGCAAATGTTAAATGCCAGTGGCAAATTCATGCTTAACAATGGCCACAGGACGTTTTCGCAGCTCCTTCCTGCCTATTTGGTGGTCTTGGATTCAACCCTGGGGGCTCGCTTGGGAACCCTCTTTCGTGCACCCAGAGATTCTGAGCGACCTGCAAAAGATGACAATGTTTGGGCGAAGTCAGACTTCTGGAATTTGGTCACATGCAAAGCAACACCTCCACTGAACGTGAGCCTCCTGGCCCAATTTTCCTTGCAACATTTTTCCGAGGCACTTTAATTCATTTGGTGTTGACAGCAAATTTATATATACCCGAAGTTTGACATCTAAGGTGACTATGTCACCCCTGAGAGTGGAACATTTCTCAGCCATGAGACAGGCCGCTCACTCACAGTTACTTGCTTTATGGTTTGACACTTTTTTTTTCCAAACACAAACCTGACATGATAATAAGGTGATCATATTTTTTCCAAACTTACTTCATTGATGGGTTTTTGAATTTAAGTCATTTATGTCCATTTCATGTTTGCAAGGACAAGGAGGAGACTGCTCAGTGGGTGGCAGCGCCGGCAACCATCAAAGCAATCCTTGAGGGTTGCATGTCCAGAGTTTCGAGTTTGAAGAGGTCTTGCTTGGTCATCCATCACAAAACAATGTATGAAGGCACGCTGGAAAGGGTTTCTTGGTGAAGATTTGTTGAACCATTTTTCTTGGGTTTGGCTTCTTTTAGCTCTTGGATTTCAACTTTATTTGAGCTCGCCATACATTCAATACTCAGGTGGTGGTGGAAATGATGTCTGACCTTCACAGCGAAGTGCACATCGCGATGTATAGTGAGTCAGACAATCCAACAATTGTGACATATGCATGTGGCCAGGTGAAAGACAAACTTGTTGAGGACAGGGAGTTTAAAAAAAATGTGTTAATTCACTCATTTTGTCCATCGGGATTTTCATTACCATCTTGACCTTGAGTTTTGTTTCACTTCAGGATTGGAAAAACAGCAAAGGGCAAATGGGGCAAGTACTTCCCAAGTTTCTGGCGGATGCAGATTTGAGCGGCATCACCAACCCAACTGCACCAGCCCTGAAGATGTGCAACCTTTCCCCAAATGGTCATCTCAGCATTCCACGAGAGATTCGTGATCGGTGGCTGGCTGATCCAGTCCGAAGTGTCATGGTTTCAATCTTCACATGTTTTTTTGATTTGCTGGCAAACCATTAAGGGATAGCATGCCTAGTTTGATCTAAATTATCTTGAAATTCTTTGATCATGAATTGCATATGTTTGCTTGGTTTTTTCATCTTCTTGCCAGCCCAGATCCTGACTGGCGAACACGATTGCAGAACTTTGACTCTGTATTTCAGAACGTCAGCAGCACAGAGACAGCTGAGAGACCCACTCCAAGTGCAGGAACTGCTGAGATGGATTTGGGTGAGACGCCGGGGAATGGCAGCAACAACCCCAACCAAGATCCCCAAGGTCTTCAAGACCTTGCCCCGCCAAAGATGACAGCAGAGGAGTTCCAGGGGAAGTATTCCACAGTGGTTGCAAGTGTTTCAATCAACCTGGGATCAAGTGTGACCTGACTGTTTAGTTGTTGCAAAGAAAAATGGTGGATAGATTAATGGTTGAGTTTAACAGCCATGTGCGATGAACACCAAGGTGACTCTGACCATCGTGGATGGCGCTGTGTTCATTATGTCTCCTTGCAGAGTCCATGTACCTGGTGTTTTGTCCAATGATCCTAAACCATTGGTCTTATTTGCAGGAGGATCTTGGATCAGCGATTCAGCAAAGGCTCGGGGGTGACAAAACAAGAAAAGGATAGAAAAGGGCTGATGGTTTTTTTTTAACTGTGGATAATATTTTTCCAAAGAACAATCATTGTACCCCTGTCGAAACGTGGAGGCCAAGGATTTCTTGTCAAAAGCTGCGAATGAAAACAAGGCCATTGAGTTTCGCATTGACAGTTCGAGCCAGAAAGACTCTCCGTTTGAAATTTGTTGCTGATTGTTGGGGTGGGCTGGTTGGGACGTCGGCTTGAAAATAAATTGAAACCAGTGAGTTTTCTTTACAAGGCGCAAACTGATCAAATTGCTTTATGATTTCCATGGTTGCCAAACTCAGGTGGTCTTGGAAGAAAGCACTTCTGCTGGTGGAGTCAGTGATGGGAAGCCAATGTCCATCTATGCTTTGATGGTTCAATTGGAGCGACAAGGAGTGCTTGATTTGAAGCTCAGCTGCCACAATGTTCAGCGACCTCCCTCTGTTGTCGGGGGGAAGATGAAGACAGGAGCGATGCCATCAAACACATTACATGCTTTTCATTTTGGGAAAACAATAGTTGGTTCATAGTTTGATTCCATCTAACAACATAGTGGTTGGCCAACCCTGCCAGGATGGAGTTCACTCATGAGGCATATTCTGTTTTCAAGCCAAATCCTGTCCAAGCGAAATCAGCAAAGGGGACAAACATCGGAGGCTTGATCGGCTACCGGTTTCTTGGTATTGATTCCACCTTGGTTTTGAGGTCCTGATAGGTTTGTGGTTTTATCGGTGGTGTTCTAAATTTACTTGGATCAAATCGGATCCCATCCCAATATGTTGATTAAGAAAATGTCTCAATCTTGTTGCCATTCGAGGCTGCTGTCAAAATCAGAGTTTCTGGAGCAAGTATGGCGACGCTTTGCATTTGTTAGTTAGCTTTTTTTCACATTTTTTAGTCAGATCAAATGCAGGTTTTAGTTTTCTTCCTCAGCTTTTTTTAAATGCATGAATATTATTTATGGTCTTCTGAGGTGTACGTCACTACAGTCGAGAGAAAACTCTTGGACCGGCAAAACCTTTGTGGTTTATCAAGGGCCAAGGATTTCTGATGGAACCCAACATGTACTACAAGGTCTGCTAAAATATGAGTCTGAGATACGCCACCATAGTATGAGTACTATGTATAACCAATGTGAGGCGTATCCTTTTTGAGAGGCTGGTCGCTGTCATGTGGGTCTGAAACATGAAGAATATTTTTTGAAAACATATTGTACTGTTTGTACTTCATTTTTGTTGGGGGAAGGGCCCATATGATTTTGTGGCGACAAGAGCCGCAGCTTTCTTGGAAGTAAGACAGGTGAGATTGCGTGGGAATTGCAAAGCGAAAATAGGCAATACACACACTGTACTTATTGTGATGATTTGGAAAACCTTGAAGCAACTTGAAACTTGCTAGTATGTGATTGGCATTGGACCTACTATGAATTAGCCTTGTATGTGAACATGTTGGTAGTCATTTTGTTCCAGGGCTCTCAAGCTTTGTTTGCTTTTCGGTGTGGTGGTGACCACATTTAGATGTCAATGTCAGCAGAACTTGTTGATTTGGAGATGGAGGATGAGCAGACCGCCTCCTCAAACCAGATGATTTTGGGAAAGCATTTAACTGCTATGATGCGGTTGCCATCCAATCCCAGCCAACAAGAGGTGAAGATGCAGGATGACAAACAAGCTTCAGGTTCAGTGTCGTTGGCCGCAGTCCAAAACCAAGCACGACCTCGTCTAGCTCGATCATTTCAATTTTCAGCAGATGTTGAGAAGTTCCTCTCAGCCACTAAGGAGTGCGAATCCTTGGGTTCAAAGAGAAATTGATTAGTTCAATCTTTTTTGATCTTTTTTTGTTTGATGTTTCATTCTGTGGGTCTTCTAGAAACATTCATTGAAATTCCCTGTCAGGCCTTCCCTGTGGAGCCACCTTCTGCTGAAGTTGAAAGTGATGGACGTGGCACTCAAGCTCCAACAACACCCAAGAATCTTTTGGAGCGGTTTGACATGGAATACCCAGATCCCACAGAAGCACCACATGAAGATGGAGGAGAAGGACTTGGCAGGACATTGGGTAGGGGCGGCAAGGCTTTGCCGAACTGGAACCAAGCTTCTATCCTGCCACCAGATGCCTTTGAAGGCAGCCCGCCCAAGACACCCAAGACTTCCAGCCAAGCACAAGATCAATTTCGTGAATCTCAGGAGACATTGGTTTTTTGGTGACAAATTAGGAAGTGTTTAAGGTAAGGTTTTTATGTTTATCATGAATCCAGTGGATCCAGTCTGATTGTAGTATAAGCGTGTTTTGGCAATCATGGAACCATGTGAGGCTTTGTCACCCAGTGCGGGGATGATTCAAGATGCTTGCCACTGCCAGGCTACATGTATAAGTTTTGTTTTTCTGGTGTGTTCTTTTGGAGACAGTTTTTCATTGGTTTCAAGACTGTTTACTTCTGAGTCTCTGAGGAAGATGGTCGTGCTGTGGCTGAGGAAAAGGAAGAGTTACCTCAAGATACGGAAGAGCTACCTCAAACTACGGAAGAGTTACCTCAGGCACTGTGATTCAAAACATTTTGGAAAAACAAACCCTGAGAATGACTGTTTCTTGTATTGAGCCCTGCTCAGGCTGCCGCACCTAGTGGTGGAGACCAAGTCCCTGAAATCAATCAGCCTTCTTCTTCAAAGTTTTCAACAGAGAAGATTACGAAGGACACCACCCCGAACACGAAGAAGAAGATCATGGAGCAACGGTTGGAGCGGAAGCGCGAGACATCACGCTTGTGGCACAAACAAAACCCAAACCCAAAATCTGCACCTTGGAATTTGTAATTAGAATTTGAACAGGCATTTTGATTTGGTTTGTGTAAGCTTTTGTTTATATCTATACTGATTGCTCAATTGATTGTTCAAACCCAAGTTTGGAGGCGAAGACAAGTGACGCGAATGACGACAGCAACACTGGTGGCCAGGACCAGGACACTACGAAGTCAGCTGGACATGTTGCACGTTGGGCATTTGTGTTTTGGAGTTTGTTTAGCAGGACAGTTTTTTTTGCAAGTGTTCCATGAAAAAATCAAAACATTTCAATGAAGGAACAAAGATCTCAATTTTTGAGCCTTGAAACCATATTTGATTTTAAGGTTCGCGACTTTCGGGCGAAGAACCCAAACAAAAGTATTGGCGATGCACATCAAGCGTGGATGGTGAGCCACGAGCGTGCAGCATTGATGGCTGGGAAAACTGGAAATCAAATCTAGTTTGAAATCCAGAAACTGAGGGTCTTTAGCATTTTGTCCTCTTGATGGGGAATTTAGTGCTTAAGGCACGTGACGAGCACGTGCTAGAACACGTGATGAACACGTGTTGAGAAATCGGATCTTTGATCAGCTGCACATGGGGGATGTGAAAATGTGTGAGAGCATCGTTCATTCCATTTTTGTTTGAATGTTTCGGTTCATTGTTCAAATGTTTCAAATCAAATGTCCAAAGAACAAGCAGATTTGATGGGAACCGCAAACCATTACGTAGGTGAATGACCACATGATACAATGTGTCATGTTTTTGGTGCCTTTCATCGACACATAGGTATTTTGGTGGGCAAATGATGGTGGCCAACCAACCCCCAACAAAGTATTACAGGAACTGTTTACGTTTAAATTTGTAAATTGTGATTCAGCATTTTTTTTGCAAATCAACCCTTTGGCTCCTAGCATTTTGATCTATTCGTCATACCAGTTGGTGCAAACATGGCATCTAAAATCCAACAAGTTGACCTCGAGATGTTGGGGTGTGAGCGTTTGTGTTTGTCGTGCTACATGGGTGCCATAATGGTTTACCTTGCCAAGAATCTTCTGTTTTGCAACATGGCAATTTTTTGTGGTTGGCAGAGGGATTTGTTCTATATTGGCACTATGCATGAACACCACAAATAATATGTGAAAAATGTGCATATAATTTTACATATGTGTACAGTGTACTTATTCGAGAAAAATCAGTAGACTATTAGGTGTATCTTTGTTTAGTCGTTTTTTGGGGCCAACACTTGCCCAAGGAAAGATCAAGTCAAATTGGCTTGCATTTCGCGGGATTGCAAGTGTGATGAAGTTTCGGACCATGACGTTTTGGCACTGAGTTTGGAGCATGACGTTTTGGCATTGGGACAAAACTTATCTCAGCTGAGTCTTGAGCCTGAGTCTCACTGACCCAGACTCATTTGTGGAGCTGGCAATTTCTGTTGGGAAAAAAATGCATTTGCCTGGTCCATGGGGCCCATGGGGTTGAATGTTTGGAAGTGGAGATTTCCACCATGTATTTGTTTCATCATGGGGTTCATAGCAAAAAAAGATTGACGCGGAGTCTTCGAAGAAGGAATTGTACACAAGATTTTTTGGTCCAACCGATTTAGGTTCAAACCTTTATTTCTTGAAAAGGGTGTAAGTTTGTGGTGGTCCCTGCTACGTAAAATTGTTGTGACATATATGTGTTTGTAAATACATATACAAATGTATGGGTTTCAAAAAATACATACATCAAACTAAACACCGGTGATGCAAACAGAATTTGGACATTGCAATTTTGTGGCAACAAAGCTGCTTCATTGACCATTGACTTGCAAACTTCTTGTGGCACCAAAGCTGCTTCATTGTCTTGCAAACTTATTGTGGCACCAAAGCTGCTTCATTGACTTGCAAATTTCTCGTGGCACCAAAGCTGCTTCATTGACTTGCAAACTTCTTGCGGCACCAAAGCTGCTTCAGTGACTTGCAAACTTTTGTGGCAAGCTGCTTCATTGACTTGGAGCTTGTGCCACCAAAAGCTGCTACTTTGATTTCCCACCCTTCCCACCCATTCTGTGTGTGGGTGGGGGCTGCCATGCCCCACCCTTGCTGTCTTGACAGCTGATTAATCTAAATTGACAGCTAGTTACAATGAAATTTACTTAATGGCACCTTACCTGAAATTGCGAGCCCGAAATTCGGTGTGCATTTAAGTGCCGGTTTGGGGTCCGAAATGAGCACATCATTCGATCTGCCGTTCAGTTCGTAACGCCCTCTGCCCTGTGGCCACGAAATGTTGATGTAACGTGTCCCTGGTCTGTGCAATCAATTGTCTCGAATGACGCATGTTGTTCCATGTCTCAAGCAACTGTTTTGGAAAGTTCCGGATTGCCGTCATCGCTAATGCGTCAGCGGAGTGATTCCCATCAATGGCCCATTGCTCGATCAGCGGGTAACAACTGGCGTCTTCGTGACTCCTGATTTTGATTGCCCCTTGAAAAAATCCCAATGTACAAGCACGTCTCACAAGTGAATGCAACCGTCCCCAAAGATCGTGATCCGGTGTCATAAGGTCGGGTGCAGCCCCTCCCTGTGAGAATTGTTGTAGTGCTTCGTACACCCGCTGATTGTCTGTCCAAATCATAAAATCCTGTTTGTGCAAAAGCCCAAAACGTATTGCGGAAACGGCCCCCAAAATTTCTGCCCGAAGTACTGTCTGATGTTGACCCCAAACGGGTCCCTGTGCAACTGGCATAAAATCGCCAGATCCCATGTCCGCCAAAACAACGCCCCACGCTGCAAGTCTAACTGTAGGCAGATGCGGTTCGTCACAAGCGCCATCTGTAAACAAGTGCAATGTCGTCGAGTCAGCTGGGATATTGACAAAACTTCCTGTGAGGTCCGGTAATTCATCCAAAAGTCGTGAAAATTGAACTGCCCCTACTGGTCGTGGGCACCACCCATGCAAAACCATACAGTCAGGCATCTTATCAAGAAATTGACGTGTCTGGCTCGGAATCTGAGAATGCAAGTCAAGAAAATGAGGGCATTCCCAAATGCCGGTGGTACACTCCGTCAGTGCTGCCGCAAAAGGGGCAGTCTTTGTTGGGGTGATAACCATTATGGTGCAGTTTGTCACGAGTAAAGAATGTGCCATTAAAAACAATCCTAAGTAACCCCTGGTTCTCGGGTGAAAAACGATCGAGTTTCTGCATGGTGAGCTCTCGGTCAACATACTGGATGCCCATGAACTCATCACGTGTACACAACTTAGATGCAACCGCCAGTTGCCATGCCCACATCAACCTTGTCTTAAGAACTTGGATGGGTGTGTGGATGAGATGAAGTTGCAAACCTTCATGATCTAAGATAGTGTGGTTACTCTCCCATGTCCAGGCAACGGCTGCAAAACAACTTAAAAGTGCTCCGCAAGGCCCTTGGTAAAGTTGCCTAAATCCACAATTAGCAATGGCCGTAAGGAGTGGGAAAGCAGTGTCAGGGTTACAATGCTTACGGAACATCGTAAGGGTATTCCAAATGGCAAAGAACTCGGGATCAAATTTTGTAGGGCATACTAACGAAAGGTGCAACATTGGATTTGCTCCATGTTTGGATGCATGCAAACTTCTCATAGCTGCAGCCCTGAGCCGACAAAAATGTGCCTCAGCAATGTGCAAAGTTGGTATCGAATGCAAACAACGAGGCCAGGCAACACCATTCCAAAGCTTTTAGTTTCTGATACAATGGTGCACAGCTTTTAGCCATCCAAACCCAAAGTTCTCTGATTTCAACGAGTCTAGCCCTAATGGTGTGAAGAGTATTTTGGCGGTTATAGTTGAGCTGCCCACCTAAATCTCTAGCACTACTCAATACTTGGTGGCCTTGTGCTTTAAAGAAGGATCTCTCATCTGCTTGAGTCGACCACACGAAGGACTTGGCTCCATCAAGATCAACATCGATCAGGTTAGTGAATTCCAACATTGTTCCTAATGCTGCATCGGTGTGATGGCAATCTTCTGATGTAGTTTCCCAGTTATCTACGTAGCTCCACACAGATATCCTAGGAAGGCACTTGGAAACAAATTTGTGGAATGCAATGTTTATCAGAAAGCAAGCAACGACTGAAAGTGGACATCCTTCCGGAAATCCGGTGCAAGAAAAAATTGCATGTGATGTTGCCCCATTAACAGTGAATCTTCTACCAATGCCTGTGATAGCACGCATCCAAGTGTGGATGAAGTTGCTCGGCAAACCTACGTGGTGAGCTACCAACATGACTGGCACTCTCGGCAGTGCATTAAAACACTTGACAACATCCGTGACTGCACCGGACAACGAGCTATCGAAGTAAAGTGATTCTTCAACTTCACACGCTATTTGCCACCACACGTCAGCTGTGGAAGCCCCTTTTCTATTGCCTAAGAGGCCAATCGGAGCGATTTTGGACAAGTATGTAAGGAGTTGCCTGCTTCTAATTGTTGCCCAAACACGGTACGCCACAGAAAGGACAGTGATAGGCCTATAGTCGCTTGGCCCCTGAGCGTGTTCCGTTTTCTCAATAGCACTAATGAGTCCAGTGAGGATACATCGTGGCCAAGGTCGACCACTTTCAATCGAGTTGAAAAGGTTAACAAGTTGCCTTGTCAAATCTTCCGGCATGTTAGCAAGGTCGGCTTTAGAAATCCCGTCAGGTCCAGTGGCCGTGGAAGCTTTTTTGGTTCTAACTGCATGTTTCCATTCACTGATCGAAATGGGCTTGAGGCAAAAAGGTTCACTCGGCTTCGGTATTTCTTGGAAAACGAATTGAGCAAACTGTTCCCATCGATCAGAGCTGGTGTTAGAGTGTTTATTCCACCTAGGGGACCACAAGTTATGGAAAGCGTCAAAGACTTCTGAAAGTTGACCCTGGAGGGTCTGTTGGAGTAGAGTGTCCCCTGTCTGGATTTGGGGATCCATTGCAAAGGTCATCTTACCCGGTTCATGGGCTTCAGGCATGAGCATTCCCATGGATCCAAAAACTGGTTGAGTTGTGTCCAACCTAGCTGGGGAATACTCAATTTGCTTATGGTCTGTAGAAACAAAAGTTACATGCACGATGGACTTGGATAAGATTGTTTGGACAGGCAAGGATCGTGGTCTTGCAAGGTCCTTGAAGATGACATTAGGGTCGTCTGTCCTTCTCTGTCTTGCAAGTTTGGTTCTTTCACGGATAAGGGCTTTCTCAAAGTTATTGAAAATGGCTTGAAAGTTCAAAAACAATCCTAAAGCGATCTCATGTGAAGGTGGCTTGATCGGCAAAATGTCAAGGACAGTCGCAAGCTTAAAAGTTCTAGTCAACCAAAACCTTTCAAAGCTTGTACCAAACCCTTTGGCAGTTCGGATGGCTGCCCAAAGTTCTCTACGGTGTTGCCATTTCTGTGGCGTTTCCTCAGTCTTAGAGGTGAGGGCAACATAACTCTGGAGGCGTCTGAGTTGCCTACACCAACGAACATGCTGGAAATTTTCCCCAAGAAACTGAATTTGATATTCATGCTTACGACCACGTTTAAGAGGTGTTACAGCATGCTTTGCAAAGGACACTTCGGTAGTTTTGCATCTACCTTTTTGGGAGGGTAAGAGGCCTTGTGAATTCTGCTGTTGTAAGTGCACATCAACTCTGCTTTCAAGGTCAGTGAAAATTTCTTCGCAAGTCATCTGGTCTTGTCTGTCCTCAAACGAAGGGAGCTCTGAAACCTTGTCCCAATCAATGTTCATTGCTTTTCTCCAAATGGGGACCTGTGGATGTGAAGTAGGAAAGGAAACATCTATGGCTAACACTGCATGGTCTGCAAAATGGGTATCATCAACCCACACTCTACGAATGAAAGGAAGCATTTCTCTTGAAACCCAAAGGAAGTCTTTGATTGTTTTGCCTTTACATGTTGGCATTGCCTCTTGACCCCAAACTTGGCTTGCCCATTGCTGGGCTTCGACGAAGCCTAGGGCAGCTAGCTCCTGGCACTGTGGCAATGCAAGAAGTTCTTGATTAAAATCGCCGCAAATCACACGAGGACCAACTGGTTGTTTCGCTATTCTATCGACAAGGGCACTAAGCAAATTGTTGCTAGCTTCTTGAACGTGAACTTGGAGGGGGTCTTTGGCAAATCCATAGAAAACACCCATCTTTACGCAAACATCTCCCATTAGGCACGCTGCTGCTTGGATGCGGCTAGATTGCCAAGACTCAGGATCCCATTGCCCCGGCAATGCCCGAACCGGACAATCACTGATGATGCAAACCCCTTCGGCTTTATACCTCCAACTGTCCCAACCCGATGTGATAAGGGCTGTGCTGGGTATCCCGGAACGACGCGAGCTGGATAGCTGGTAAACTGAAGTTCTCTTCGGAACTGAGAAAGTGCACTTTTGGTGAGGTGCGTTTCGGTTGCGCCCCACAACGAATTATTTGGTGACATGTCTGCAACCCTCTCCTTTTCGGAGGAGTCCAGTAGGATTAAAAGTGCCAATTGTGTAGTGGGAGATTGACGGCCC
The DNA here is from genome assembly GCA_000507305.1 of Breviolum minutum Mf 1.05b.01. Lineage (NCBI taxonomy): Eukaryota > Dinophyceae > Suessiales > Symbiodiniaceae > Breviolum > Breviolum minutum. The sequence continues at coordinate 73,350 of DF239744.1, forward strand.
AGGATGCAAAGCTTCCCCTATTCTAAGCATAAATGCAAAAAGAATCATTCTTTGCCAAAGCCAGGCAAAAGGCAAAATCCATGAGGCACTTGGCAAAAACGAAAAAACATGCAAGGCAGGTTTGCCTAATTTTTTTGCCCTTGGTGCACCTAGTCACTCTTGACGAGGCTTCTTATGCTCACCTTCCCGGTTCAAGTTTTGGGTGAGCAATCGTTCTATTTGGTTCATTTGATCCTGCATTCTCGAGTCAAGATGTTGCTGGAATACTTTCGACTGTTGGTCTACTTGCTGTTGTAAACTGGACAACTGACTGCTCGTTTGCTGATTCATCTTGGTTCGCTGCACTGTGTGTTCATGAAGCGACTTTTCAACCTGCTGGATCTTGGTTTCTAACGTTTGAATCTTGTGGTCAACAGCACCTTCCATGTTGGTGTCTTCACCGGCAAGTTTTTGTTCAACCTGCTGCATGACTTGGGCTGTGATTTGCTTCTCAAGATTGATTCCCAATGCAGCTACCTGGGACTGAGAGGGTTGTCCAGGCTGGGTCCTAGGTGCTTTGTGGTTGGGCGTATAGGAAGCCCACGGATCTGCAAACGACGCATCATCACCACCATGCCACGGATCAACGCTGTGTTTTGACTGGCTCTGTTTCAATGCCGAAATTGTCCTAGAGGATGCAAGGATGTCGTTGGTCGGCTGAGCTTCGTTCTTTCGGCTGGGGAGTTCCGTGATAAGGACATCAGAGTGGGAAAGATGATGTACTTCATACTCCGGCTTTCCTGGTGCCTGGCACTCCCAAATGACCCCCTTACCATCTACCGACCTTCCCCGGGGTTGGTTAGGACGGGAGTTCCAACCCCACGACTTAAAGATCTTCAGGATTCCAATCCTAGTGGCCCCAAAGCGGAAGGGCCCCACCAAAAACTTCTTAACGACTTGCCCCGAAAGAAAGGGGATTTGGCTTATGGTGTTCATGCAATCGGGATGCCAGGTCACAGGTGGTGCGAAGTCCAAACCTATCCCCGTGCCTGACAACCGAAGTCCAAATTGCAGCAACCTGTTGAGCTGTGACCGCATCACTTTTGCTAACCTTGTTCAACCACACAACATGATAATGCTCAGATGGGTTTCGACCATCACTACTACGAGGCTCGTAGTATGTGCCAAACTTACCTGAAGTCTGCAGGATTGCTCTAGGGTCTTCTACTGCAACACGAATGCAAACGATAAAGATCTCTGCGTCTGCACCTTTGACTTTGCCAAACTTTTTGGTCAATGTCTGTCTATCCCAAACATCAAGGATTAAGTGCCCTTCATGGTCTTGTTGGTCACCACTGTCTTGCAAAGCTTGGTTTTGTGCAACGATGTGACGAACAGGGTGCTCCAAAAATTGTGACCACGAAATATCACATTCATCCCTGAAGACGATTGCACGAACGACTGATGTTGGAACCTCATCTACGGATAGCTGCTGGTCAGGGCAATGTCTGGAAACAGTGATTGATCCTACTTGAACCAACTTCACCGTCAGGATGATCGGTTCGCCGGTAGGAATGCATCTTGCGGGGAAGCGTAGCAATTCACCAACACCATGTAGTGCTGGATCTTGGTGTTCCAAAATCAAAATGGCTAGGCCAGCTTTGGAAGTCGGGGCAGTCAGCTTCAAGTATGAATACGCATCACATGCATTCATGAGGACAACCCCTTGTGCATCAGGTCCAATTGCATCATGCGAAATCTGGGAAAGTGGAATATTATCCCCTTGCTTGAAGAGTCCTTGGGTGATTTCCAAATCACTGGCAAGTAATCGGATGGGTTGTTTAGGACCTTTCCCATTTTTTTGTTTCTTTTGACGTTTATCTCCAAATGGAGTGGGATCTTGAAGCCTAGCTGCGACGACCGACTGCAGTTCTGATGGCATTACCAGCTGTACTTTTGGCACAGCGTTGTTGGCCAAGCCTTTGATTTCAGCCCATGGTCTCGATGCTCTAAAAGCTTTGGTAAGGGATGTACGCCCTAACTTCTCAATGGTCATGTTGGTCCTACTTTCAAGTTGGTCTGATGGGACACCATGTTCATGAAGTAGGTGACTCAATTGTGAGTAGAGTTCATCCTTCCCTACCCCCCCAATGTTGACTTCACGACTTAAGGTGGAAGCGCCAATCCCAGTATGCAACAAGTGATGTTCAAAAAGCACTCTCCATCCTTCTGCTGTATGTTGAGAAAACCACGTAGAATGCGGATTCGGGGGTAATTGACCATCTGCCGACCCAATGCATTTCGGGGTTCCCAAAAGTCCAAGGATACACCCTAATGCTTGGAATCCACAATCGGCTGGAAAGAAATTCGGGATCACAACTTTTCGAAGGGAAATCTTCACCTTGATGTCTTGGTTTTCGATTGCCTGCTGAATGATGTCGTAACCTTCGGTGGGAGAATGGATCTCATATCCGTCATCACAAGGCAAAAGAACGATTGGAACCCAGTGGTTGTGAAGGAGCCATGCTGAATAGAATTTCTTCTCATGATCAAAAGGCAAAGAACGGATGAGATCAGTGACGGACTGCAACTCAAAACCGGAAGGCTTCGCATGGTGAAAAACAATGGGAGGCAGCATGGTTCCTAGGCCCTCTTGTTCCATGAGCCCAAAGTAGAAAGAAATTTCATCATCTGCAACCCAAGTCCCTTGTTGGTACAAAACTGAAAGCCTGGTTGTAGGGTATTGGATCGAGGGTTTCTCATTGGAAGAAGAACGACAAGGGCACTGCTGTGTTCTTTTCTTTCCAATGTCGGTCACAAACAATGCTTGCATAGATGTTGGCGTCTGCGATGATGGGATTGGCAATCCGAGATTTGAATCAATCCTGATGCTAGTGAGTGGCATCCCAGTAGTGTCAAGCTTATGTTCTGCAACTGTTAGGCTCCCAACTGTCTCATTAGGGGACATTTTGACAAAGGCAGGCGAATGTGAATCAGGGGTGTACACTCTGACGATAACACATTGCTTTACCTCTGCTTCATATTCAATTACCTTTTGGTGGATTTCTTGAGTGAGTCCATCATGATTCTCCTGGGTGGAGTGTTCATCATATGCAAGTGCCTCACTCACAGCTGTTTCGACTGGAATAGGTTCCTCAGAATTAGGCGATCTAGTGGAAAACCCTGGCACTCCACCTGAATTTGGAAAGGATGGCAACTGCAGTGTGTTGGTATCTTCCCTAAGTCTTTTAACCCCTCTGGGTTCATGCAAATCAGGCTTGGGGGTAACCACATCATGTGCTCTTTCGGGTGTTTCTGCAACAGGTTTCTTTGGAACAATTCCCCCTTTCCCTTTCTTATCGGCTTGAATGGCGTCAAGGTCATAGATGGATGGAGTTCAACCCTGCTGACAAGTGCTGGGCCTTCAACATTGGTGTCATCGCAATCAGTGATTTCTTCTGTGGATACGATTTCGGGCAGGCTGGCATCTTCAAAAAGATTCACAAGCACGCTTGGGGGTTCCTCTACAGAAGAGGAGGCATCACGATCTGCAATTTGCAAAGACCCAGCAGTGAGTTTTGCCTGTGCATGACCTCCCAAAACTGCATGTAGATCAGTGACAAAGTTTCTTTGCCTAGCCGTCAATGCTGAACACATGAAAAGCTCATCACGCAACGTGAACAACCTAGAAAGGTATTCCCACATTGCTTGTTCAGGGAGTTGGTTCTTGCTACAATCAAACCCTTCGTTGAGATTCCATTTCCATTGTGCAAGTACCCATAAACATTGCAGAGGTGAGGTTACTAATTGACCTAACCCTGAAAGGGCTAGACGATGCGGATGCCAATGGCGATTTGGTTCAACTCCATTACACACTGCCAATTCCCAGGGGTGAATGTGTCTCAATTGAGGAATACGTCCCATGATAGAATCAATGTGGCCTTCAATTGGTATGAGTACCCCATGAAGCCCCTTTTCAAGGAGTCTGGCATACGACAATGGCTGTGTTCTACAATTGCAAGGGCAACTGGTAATCCATGCAAAGCCGTCGGCAAACAGTTGTCTAGTGATGCTAGGTTTTTTTCCAACCCACCACATTCAATGTACTTGTTGGTTTCGTACAAATCCAAACGAAGATCTTGGCATTCATCATTGGAGAGTTGCAAAAAATTTGGCAAAAGGTCTCCTACGGTGGGAACCCTAGGGAATCTAGGAAATGGCTCCAAAGACGCGTTTGGGAGGCAACCATAGCTAAGGATACACCACCACCTATCTCTTGAGGCCGGCCACAAATGTTGAAGAGAAAGGTCAATGGTAGATTGCTTGAAACCAGTAAGTTTACACCAATCTTTAAGCAACTGTTGGACTGCCGGGTCTGCACCTGCAGCTTGCACACACTCTAAGATTACACTATGGCATCTAAGAAAAAAGGCGCAACGAAGGACTGCTTGCAACGTGGAGGCTCTTGGATCGGCCATTTTGCGTTGGTCACCATATCGTGACCACGGCTGACACGAAAACCCTGCTGCCAGCCATGCTGGGTTTGGGGCTTTTGCATGAATTTTGGCAATCGTCTGATTATTACCAACGTCCCCCAAAACCATGTCATGGTAACCCTGTCGATTTTGGAAGTTACAGAATGGCTCTGAAATGTCGTTTTTGGCCTTGATGTCGATCCCCACTGCATTGATTCCATCACTCATGCAACCAATTCCGGAACACGTTTCAACCAAATGAAAATGATTGTCCCACGTCATGACCTGATGTCCCAATGTTGTACAAGCATTGTCAATGATAACTCGTGGTCCCTTGTCACTGGAAAAAAGGCCGTCCAGAATCGAAACATGCGGATTGTTAGGCAAAAGACCCAAAACAACCACAAATCGTCTATCAATTGCTGATCTAACCAGATGTTTGTTGCTATCCCCACCATGCCAAATGACTTCGGATAAGAAATTGACTCGGTCCCCATTTGCCACCATCCATTGCGGTTCTAACCCAAGGGAAACATGAAAAGGAGTGGACATCCCTCCCAAGAATCAGCAGGGACAGGTTCACCTGCTGGTAGGACTTGGGCCTAAACCTGGGTAGGATTCCCTTACTAAACTACCTTTTCGGCACTTTTCGGGCAGATCTCAAAGAGACGGCTGGGCGGACTGCTTTGAGTTCCCAAATCCCCTAGCTGAAGCCAGGGAGCATCCTTATGGATTTAAAATCCGTGGAGGCACTGAACCGCGGTAACTGTCGGAACAGCCAAGACTCTACGTCAGCAAAACGTTGATCGGACACCCTGATAGGCATGCAGGTGCTCCAGTAGCTGATGGCATGTCAGTTTGGTCTGCAGAAAGTACCTGGATTTGGTAAATCGAACTGTTTGAAACACTTGTTGATGAACGTGCTGAACCAATGACATAATTTCGGGAATTCGTCAGTGTTCGGTCTTTCAGTCGTTTTCCAGGTTTTTGAACTTCTGCAGTACCAAGGGGAAGGGCAACCTGTCGTCAAGCAAAAATCGACAAACAATTGCGGCCAACTCCACCATTGCTCTTGTTCGCCTTCTGTATGTAATGACAACGTCCAGCGACTGACTTTGCCCCATTGGTCGATGCGGAAGTCCGGCGGCATCAAAGGAAAAACCCACCGACTGTAACCCAACTGAGGCATCGTAGCCTCTCCGGTGTCATGATGTTGTATTTCTTTCTTCTTTTGTTGTGAACGTCGAATCGCCTCAAAACCAACCTTGACAAGTGTGCGGTGCAACCAATATCGAATCGTTCTCAATTCCGCAAGTTGCTCCAAAAGTGTGTGCCACAAGGTCATCAACTCAGGTTGTTGAGAGTATGCTGCTGCTGCACATTCATCTGCTGATTGGTTTCCCCGAATGGCCCAATTTTCGACTGGGTCATCTGTGTTGGCTTCGGCATGGCTGGTTACTTTAACTACTCCTATGCAAAGGTTCCTATGATTCTCCAAGATATTCTTTATTTGATTCAAGAGATCATGATTTGGTCTATGATTAGGAAAAGAAATTTCGCCTAGACTGCCAAGGCATCTTTTGACAATTTTTACAACATACGCACTATCAATCCAAAGACGAAACCTATGTTGGCAACGAACTGCAAACTTGATTGCTGCTAACACTGCTGTTAGTTCAGCTCGCGTGATCGTATGCAGTTGTCCCGCGACCATTCCATTCGCTATTGGCTGAAAGTCAATTACACTTTGGGGACAGGCAAGGGTAACTCCCCAGGATGCAAGTCTCGCAATCTTATCACTTGGTTGTAAACAACTTCCGTCAGTAAATAACTCAAGGATCTTTGGAAGACGATCTGGAAAGTTATGTTGCTCTGTTGTGTCTGGTATGTGGTCTTGTGCATCACGAAATGCTTCTAATGCTTCTGGGTTAGGAATCCAGCCATGATTGAATGTTGCTGGAGGCATTTTCATGATTGACTTCTTTGGGGCAGTCTCTTACATTTTCAAGTTCTTGACATTCCCATTGTCTAGGCAAACCGCAAAAGGGACAAGCTTCTGTTTCTCCAGGCGCACGGTATCTTTGGTGGTCTGAAGTGAAGAATGTGCCATTCATTATGGTTCGAAGAAGTCCTAGTTCTGAACAATCACGTGGTTTATTCTCATTCGTTAAACCTGGTGAGCATGTGTGAAAGTCTCCGAATGTTTTCCTAGCACTCATTTGTCTCATTATGTGTAGTTGCCAATCATGACAAAGACGAGCATACAGGTCTTGGATGGGAGATTCCCATAAATGTATTTTTCTTCCCCTTCCGTCAAAGAAAAAACCATTAGCTTGCCAACTCCAATTGATTTGGTTTAATCGGTGTAGAAGCACACTACATGGTCCTACTTTTGGTCTTATTCTGCTATGCGGCAATGCAATGTCATCCAGGATTCTTTCACAAGTATCTAGTGGTAGGTGCATTCTGATGTCTAACACTGTGTGCCATAGTGCATGGAATGCCGGGTCCACTGAAGGATGTTCTACTAAAGACAATTGTATGGGGGGAGACGCTCCCCATGCTTCCAAAGTAAGCCCCCGCATAGCTCCCGTTCTGAGCTCCTCATAGTGATCTTCCCCTAAGTGTATTGATGTAATGCCATGCAACACATTCGGCCATGCGACCATTTTGAGGGCCTTAATTTTATGTCTGTGGGGTGCATGCGATCTGGCGAAAGAACCCCATCTATCACGAAAAGCTTTGATTCGGTCTGTGATGACCGAGTTGGTGGCTTGACGACTGTATTGGACATGTCCGCCTAGGTCACGTGCCCACATTCGAACTTCTTGTTCTAATTCTTTGAGAATTTTTCTTTCCCTTGCATCTGTTGACCAACAAAACGTCTTAGATGGGTCTAAGCTAAGGTCTAAGGCTTTCATGATTCGGTCCAATGCCTGAAGGCCATTGACTGTTGTAGCTGCATCAATTGTGGTTATCTCTAAGTTGTCTACATATGACCAAAGTTTACACTGGGGTGCTTTATGTTGCAACCAGGTATCAACTAAGATGTTTATAGCCAGCATTCCTACCACGGACATGGCGCAGCCCTCCGCACAACCCGTTGTGGACCGCAAAGCGGGTCCTGTTGATCCCCGAATGACGAACCTGCGTTCCATTCTGCACAGTGCATTGGACCAACCTCTAAGAATCTTACTTGGGACTCCTAAGTGTGCACAAATTTCGATGATCGGTATTCTCGGCAAATGATTGAAACATTTAATAACGTCAACCATACAACCACTAGCCTTGCTTCCATCTGCTTGGGCTGTTTCAATTAGGGATTGAATTTGCAGCCAGACTTGCATTGCTGCTTTGTGGGGTAAATTGCCAAAACACCTGGCTGGTGCCAGCTTTGCTAGGTGTTGAAGACACGATCGTGCACGGATAGACGACCAAACTCGGTATATAAGACTAAATATAGTAATTGGCCTATATTGTCCTACTTTGCTTGCGTTGGAAACTTTTTCAAGACTGAAAACAAGTCCGGTGATCACAGACTTTGGCCAGTCTGCTCCACGTTCTATGCAGTCTAGCATGTGCAGTATTCCATTTGTCAAGTCATCAGAAAGATTTAGAAGATCTAGGCGTGACCACCCGTCAGGTCCTACCGCTGCCTGCTTCTTCTTCTTCTTAAGTGCATGTTTCCATTGTGAGATTGAGATGGGCTCACATGGGAATTCATTCACTGGTGCTACAACCGTTTTAAAGAAGGAAGTGATGGGATCCCAAAAGTCCAGTGGAACGTCTGAGTGTCTGTCCCACCTCGCTTGCCATTCCTTAGCAAATCTATCAAACAATTCTTGGAGCTCGGCTGCGAACTCGGACTGCTTGATGATAAGACCTGGTTGTATATCATCTGGGTTTTCAATTACTAACTGGTTGTCATGGTCTCCTATTCGGATAACATTAAGTACCCCTGTGTCATGATACAATGGCTTTTGTAAGTCGATATTTTGATGTGAGTCAACTGTGATTTCGCCTGTATCAAGGTCAACATCAAGAATCTGCATAGTTTTGGTGTCCGCCAACATTGTAATTGGTGACACTGGTGCTTTACGGACATCTGCAAAAATTTTGTTTGGGTCTTGCATACGATTCAGTTTAGCTCTGCAGATTAGGTCTTGGCGAAGTACTTTTTGTATCTCTGTGACTTGTTTATCCATGTTTATTTTGATCAAGATTAGGTCTGCAAGTGACGGAACTGTGAAGGGCAAAGTTCTCGGTGCGAAATCTTCTTTCTCCTCCAGTTTCTCCCACCAATCACGAAAACCTCCTTGAAAACCGGCTGCTTTAAGGATTGACCTCCATTCACGATTTGCATGTACTTCTTGAGCAATACTATGTGGTTCAGGTTGGTTCTTAAGACGAATAAGTGATTGCAATCTTCTACACTGAGTGAACCACTGTTTATATCTTAAAGATGAACACAAAGCATCAGGCTCAATTTCTCCATGTCTGCTGGGTTTAATCGGTGCTGTTGTTTGCTGGATTTTCTTGCTTTCTAAAGTGTGTGATCTGCCTTTTTGACACTTTAGTAATTTTGGTTTATTCTGTTTTCGGCATTGTTCATCAACTCTCTGTTCAAACTGAAGGGATACCTGTTTCATGAATTCGTCGGTGTTAGAGAATTCGGCCACTTTTTGATTGAAATGTTGATCTTCAAGTTTTCCTTCAATTTCTTTCCATGCGATTGGCTTCGGTTTAGGCCAAAGGTAGATCGGTTCTGGTCTTCCGAATGGGCTAAAGTGAGCACACAACGCAACGTGGTCAGGAAAAACATCTGAAATTTCGGTGTCAAGAAAAAATGGCTGAAGTTCTGGGCTAATCCATACGTAATCCTTGGTGGTGGTTCCTCTGCATGTGTTTTGGATCGGCTTTCCATAAAGGTCATGTGCCATCATTTGAATTTCTCTCCATCCATAACTTTTCCAAATGGCTGTCTGTTGAAGCTGTCCTTCTGTTTGGTTGAAGTCTCCTACAATAAATCTCATGCCCTTCATGTTAACTACAAGCCTATGCGTTACATGGGACAAAAGTTCATCCGTCTGGTTTTTGACTTCCTGTGTGTCGGCTCGATGTGCGAACCCATAGAAGGTGGCTCCAAACAACCACTGCTGCTGGTAAAAGAAAGTCTGCATTGTGAATCTGGCTTCATGCCAGCAGGATGCTGGCCAAGAATGCGGCAACGGTCTGGCAGGAAGATCAGTGAGGAACCCCACTCCTAACTGTTTTCCACCTATGGAACTGGCTGAAGTTGACTTCAGTGGCGCTGGTGCACCCGGCAAAAACTTATACCTAGATTTTTTAAACACAAGTTCTTGATGGAACTTTTGGATACCCGGTTTGGACAAGTGTGATTCACTAACACCCCAAATCGCCGAACCCCTGTTTGGGATGAGATGGATTGAATCGGTCTTGTACATGATCCCCGTAGGGTTGAAGCAACCTATCGTTAGCCCTTTACTGTCTTCGCAGGGCCCCGGATTTTTGGCTTCTCCAACTCTAAGATATGCATCTCTAAGCAAAATGCTACGAATTATAGCACACGTGATATGCCACTGCAAAACTCCCAGTCATTCCTGGGACTTGTGTCTTTTCATCAACAAAGCTTCGATTCTTGACATTTGCTCCTCCATCTTTGAATCAAGGATCTGCTGCATTTGAACACTCTGCTTGTCCATTTGCGTCTTGACTCCAGTGATCTGATTGGCAATCTGGCTGTTGACATGCGACTGCTGTTGCTGGAAAGTCGACACGGATCCGGACAAGTTTTGAAAGTTCTCAGTTAATTGTTTGACTTGTGTCTCTAGCTGGGAAACTCTGGTGTCCACCACACCTTCCATGTTCTCATCTTCGCTTGTCTTGTTTTGCAATGATGCCATAACACGTTGCTGTACATTAGACTCAATGGCTGCTAATTGGGATACACTTACTCCTTTCTGGTTATTTCTGTATGTCTGCCATGGATCATCTCTTAACGGCTCTGGCTGTGCTTTGTCATTTGCTTGGCTGGAACCTGACGATGTTGTGATAGCTTCAAGTGTCCTCTTGGAAGCGACCAACAGTCCTTGGGATGGCTTGGAATGCTCTTTGGGGCTAGTATGCAATGCTATGAGAATGTCGCCATGTTCCATGTTAAACACCCAATGTGATGGTGCTTGGCATGCCTGCACTGTCCAAAACACTCCTTGATGATTTTGGGATTGTCCGATTGGTTGCCCAGGACGGGCTGTCCACTGCCCTTGTTCGAACAATGACACCAACGATTTACGAGTAGTGCCAAAGGGTAATGGACAAATTTTGTATGTCTGCATGGTCTGTCCTCCTAAATAACAAATGTCAGGTCTGTGCATTTCATGGGTCTTCTGTGCGTGGTCATTTAAGACTCGAATGCCATATCTATCACCATGACGAACGACCCATCCTGGGTGGGGTAACACCTGACAAGCAACGATGACTTCCGACAATTGTTTTCGTGGCATCCAAATGACTTGAAATCCAGACATGGGTGTTCTACCGCATTCGCTTCTCGGTTCGAAGTACATGCCATGTTGGCCACTTTGTAATTGCAATTGTGCTACATTCGGTTTCATCAAACGAAACGTAACCACAAAGATTTCTGCATCTAATGGTTGCCTTTTTTGATATTGTTTGGAAATGAACTGACGATCCCAAACATCAACCACCCCCTCTTTGTCAAAAGATCCGAACACTTCATGAGCAAGGATGGCACGAACAGGTTTGTTGGCAAAATCACTCCAATCTCCAGCAAATTGGTAACGATACACTGACACTCTAATGACCTCTGTATGGGATTCCTGGATTCGAATGCGATCGCTTGGGACAACCCTGGTGACCTGTTGATTTCCTAACTGCACAAGGGCTGCGGTAAGGAGAACTGGTTCTTCTGTACCAGGACAAGTTGCCGGAAACGAAATCTTGCTGTGAGGTGGGATTCGCTCATCATTCAGATCAAGGATTAGCATCGCTACTCCCTCGTTGCTGATGGGTTCTTTTAGTTGAAAGAATGCAGTGGCCTCTTCAATGTTTACCACTGCCACACCTCTGCATCTTGGACCAAACTGTCTGGTGGTGATTTGGTGCAGTTGGGTTCCATCTGACTGCTGAAAGATGGCCGGTGGTAACATGATTTTGTCTGCATCTATTCTCAACGGAACATTGTTTGATTTCTGGTTCTTCTTCTGTGTTTTCTTCCCCAATTGTTTTCCATTGGCGATTCGTGCATCAACCATTGTCTTCAGTTCATCTGCAAGCACAATCTGGATGGGTGGACGGTGTTCTCACGCTCTGGTTTTGAGATCTTTCCAAGGCCTAGCTGACCCCAAAACACTCTTGATTGTGGGCATCCCCAAACTTGTCACAAGGTTATCCCTACAGTCCATAGATCTTTTGGGGTGTACTCCATGATTTTCCAACAACATTTGAAGGTCGATCTTGAGTTGTGCATCATTGTTCATTCCCCCTAGCACATGCCCCCGAAAGATTTCACCTGCAATGCCTGCATCTCCAAGATGGACAACAAATGCTTCACGAAGATTTTGTGCTGTGTCTGGTTGCATGGGAAATTGATTCTGGTCTGGCTCAAGTTGCTTGAGTATCCATGCTACTGTCTGGAAACCACAGTCTGCATCAAACACTTGCGGTACCGTGACTGCGGTCGTGATACATTGAGTTTCTTCGAAAAAATGTTGGGTCCACTCTTGAATCACTGTCTGCATTTCATGCGAGGTTGAAAACTGCAAAACATTGTCGTGATCCCAACTGATGGAAAGCGGTGACCAATGGTTGGCGAAGAAAACTGCTGTCAAGACTTGGCTTGCATGGTCTTGATGGTCAATGATGACTTGTTCAACTTTTCCTTTAAATTGGGCACCTGCATCAATGGGTTGGGGTTCTGACAAGATAAATGCATCTACGACCCGTACCTTATTGGTATTCTGCATGTTGCGTAGGTAGAAGTTCATTTCATCACTTGCTACCCATCCTCTTTGGCTCCACAATGCAATGATTCTTGGCAATCCTTCAACTCTGGGAATCTTGGTTTCATGGTGTAGTGGGCATCTGTATACCGCATTGATATCTTTATTAAGCACGACAATCTGCTGGTCTTGAATTTCGCTGGAAATCGGGATCTTATGTCCTACACCTGTTGTGGATCTAAACACATTTTTCTCGTCACTAACATATGCTTCAGCTTGCTCAAGTTGTCCTACTGTAGGCTTTCCTTGAAAACAAATTTGGTGCATAGATTCTTCTGCGTGAATGATCCAACATGACTGTTTAGGTTTCTCTACCCTATTTTCTACCTTTGCTTCCATGTGCTGGTCTTCTTGCTTGTGCAAATGCTCACTGGGAACAGCTGATGGTTCGGTGGAAATAAGCGTCTTGTTTCCGGTTGTCAGAACCTCAAAGTTAACCGGGGCTTCCCGACGTTCAATATCAGGTGATGGATTGGCTGTCTCTACTCCACTGTCTGTTTGTTCTGCGATCGGAACTTTCCCTGAGCAATGTCTCTTCTCTGGTGGTTCATGTTTCTCAAGGTGTCTTTTGCTTGATTCAAACCCCGGAATTCCGCCCTTACTGGTATGTACTTGTGCAGTCTGTTGTCCTAGGTCTGTTGGGGGGACGAAGTGCTCAAATCCGTTACCTACCCTATGCACTTTGCCGTGCTGGGGGATGGTCCCTCCTTTTCCCTTATGCTTATGTTGGTTTTGGGGATCATCAGCATTAATTTTTGCCAATTCCAGCTCTGCAGTTGCACACGCTTGCTGCAATGCTTGGGATGCAATCTCTTCTTCTTGATCATCATTTTTGGGATAGATTCTGGGACAATCAATGGATTCGATTTCTTTATGGAAGATTTCCATATACTTGTTGTATTTCTCAATCTGCCACAAACTGTCTCTTTCTTGAAACAGGGCACGGCACATGTTGGCGAACAGGTGTCGAGGATGCACTGTGTCTCTGGCCAATCCTTGTTGTTCCAATTGATGATAGATACATCCTAGTAACCAACCTGACTGTAATGGGGATGCTAATTGTCCCGTGGCAGCGAGATCCAATCTTAAATGGCAATCTTTGACTGGTGTCACATATGATGGGGGTAGTCCATTAAGCAATGCTACCTCTTGTGCCAACAAATGTCTAAGCCTTGGCATCTCTTGACCATTGACTTGCATCATGTCTCCTGTGCTGGTCAGAACTGCGTACAATCCTTTTGACTTCAAACGATTGGTGGCGAATCCAAATTTTCGGCATTTGCACTGACAACCTACCAATTGTGATCCCCAGCTATGGGTTGCCGTGGGGAGTCCTGCATGTACATTGATGAGGAAGGAATCTGTCCTAGGGAATGTAAGCAACTGGGAATACTCATTTTCTCCTAATTCAATCTCATCTGGATGATCATTGGGGACCTTCAACATGCTAGGGATTAGATGTGCAATCGTGGGTGCAAATCTCAACTCCGGCAGGTCATGGATTGCGAATGCTGGCAACTGCGGATGGCTCAATACACACCACCATCGGTCTCTGCGTCCAGGCCATGACTTGTGCAAGCTAACTACTTTTTGTTGCATACGAAACCCTGTGCATTGTGCAAACGACTGAATCATGCCCTGTGCCCAACTGGACTCCATGGCCGTTGGCGTGCACTCCAGGATTACTGCTGTGGACTGCAAAAGGTATGCAGCCTTCAACGTGCTTGTGAATGATTCGCTTCTGCTATCCAAATTTTCTTTCTGGTCTCCAAGTTTTGAAAACGGTTGGCAAGACACACCTGATGATAAAATGTGACCCTGTTGCAACGATTTTGCAATGTCTGCTATGGTATTATCATCTGTGATATTGCCACAAACCACCGGTCCAATGTTTCGTTTGGAGAGCCATTCGCAAAAAATTGGATTACTGTCCACATAGCATGTTGTTGTTGCTCCACAAAAATGATATCCCTTGTCGACTGCACCTATGCCTGAGCATAGTTCAACAATTCGCCCAAAATCGCCCACATCCTTGTTGTAATGTCCAAACACCACTGTGGATTCTGTTCGTTTCAGCCAAACGTGATGTGAACTACTGTGTTTTTCTCCCCGCAAAATCGTAAATCGAGAACAATTCGCAGGAATATCCACATCCGTCATGATCAATTGTTGTGAAATGACTGATCTACAGATATTTGCCTTCGGACATTGGATAACTACTTCAAGAACCATGTTGATTGTACTTCCATCAGAAATTTCAGTAAGAAGTGGTTCTAACTGTCTCCCAAATTGTAGGTCTACCATTGCAATCGGCCCCCCAAACTATCCGCCAGCATCAGACTACCCGCTGATAGGTGTTTGGGCCAAGTCTTTTACTAAACTACCTTTTGGGGTGACCTCTGCTATAAATTGCCTAGATTTACATGGATGGTAATATGTACTGATCCCAAGTCCCAAAGTGCTGCGCCTGCACAGGGGACGCAAAAGGTTGTTGAACTCTCTGAGACTTAGCCTTGAACATAAAACAGAACGACTGGAATGGCAGCAAAACAAAATGTTACCCCAAAATTCAAGGTGGGTTACCCGGAAAAGATTTCGCAAAAAATCATGACAAAGTAACAAAGTGTTTTGTAGATTCGGATGGTTTTCCAACCTGAAAATGAATTGGTTTCAAACTCCTATGTGTACTTCAGCATGGAACCTGAAAATACCCCCGTGGAAACCACTTATTCTTTGGGTTCCATGTTGGTTTCCGGGGTTGCAATGGTAAGAAATAAGTGGGAATTTCAACCCCACCTTTTTGTTGATGCTTTTCCCATGACTCCGCATCAGCGCCAGGAGCAACATACCACATGACACGACATCATCTACAAATCCAGGAATATGGAATATCAGCATGGCACTGCTTATGAATTTAGCAAATAATACTCCTCTGAAAACTAACGGCTGTCCCTTGGAAAGTAATGGTTGGTTCGGATGTATTACTGAAATAATTGGTCCCTTTTTTAGGGGACGAATTCGTTAGTTTTCAGGGAAAAAATATTATATCGTTGACTCTTCAAAATCTCAGACTTGGATGACGAGAGGGATATCAAGTCCCTTCATTTTGACACATATCCGGTCAAGGCGCTTGATGCTTCCAAGGGGGTTGTACGGTCACCGCCCATGACTTTGCCAATAAAGTCACAGGTGACTTGTTGAGCCCTTGGATCTGAGGAACATGTTGAAACAATGTAAATATGAACAAAACATCTGGCCTCAAATAGGGATGAATTAATGAACACTTGAAATTCAAGAATCATGTCAAACACAGCACCTATAGTGAAGGGATGTATATATATTTATATATATATACACATGTTTCAAGCAAATCCATTCAACAAAACAGATTCAACCCATGGTGTATTCTTTCCCTGCTGAGATCCCCCAACCACGTGAACGGCTTGCGGAATGGGTCCCAAAGGTGACTCGGCGGTTCCGCTGGGCGCTGGGCTGTTAAGATGTTGAAATCCAAGTCTTGAAATCCCTAAGAATCATGCAATCTCAAATTCCTGGTGGGAACTGGAGATCCAAATCAAACCCTGCAAAAAAAGAGAGTCAAACAAACCCCTCCCTTTTGGGAGGGTCTGACATTAATTCTTAATTCTTAGGGCAGCTTAAGTGTTTTTTTTTCCGGAGGACGGTATCGAGTGTACACCCCTCAGGTCTGAGAAGTTGTGAGTGGTGCGACCACGAGCTCCGAACCACCAGCCCGACATGAGATCTGTGTATTCGAATACTTCCTGTAACCTGAAATATTCACCGACCAAAATAACATGTGTTTGACGAAACCAACATGTTCGATGGAAAACACTCTAAGGGAAACAGAACATAGCTGGAAGAATCATGAAACATGCACAAAATCTAGGTGCATTTCCTCTTAAGAAAAAAAAGCAGAACATTTTCCAGTTGAAATCCTTTTTTTCCGAGATGTCAGACCTTCGAACACCTTGAACCATCATGAGGGTCGCCTTCTCAAGAAGTGAATGTAAACATTGTGACACACAGCGTAAGAGCGATAAACCCCGTTAAAACTATTCTAGTTGGTAGTTTTAACCCTTTTGAATAATATCAGTCAAATTGGATCATTTCCCCTGGTAGGGGTGAAAATAGAAAATGTTTGAAACCACCACCTAGTCATTGCAATACATGGCAATTTTTGAGCCCAAGAGAAAATCTGTCACAGTCTTTTGTTTGAACGCTTTCACCGATAACAGAGCAAAGACATGGTGGAACAATCCAAACCAGAAGATCCCATGTTTCCATCACAATTTCCACCAATCCACGGTTTAGGATCCTTTTATTAAATCAAAGTTGTCAACGTGATTGATCAATAGAACTAGTTGGTGTTTTTGTTACTACCCAATTGTACCCCCCAAAACAAAACGCCACGTCAAATTTGGATCAAATTTGAGGCTCCAAACGGTTGGCTGTGAAACAGTTTGTTGCGACCTTGCGCCCACCGGGACCCGTTGGGATGGATTAGCAAAGATCCATTGGTTTGCATGGTGATGGTTAGCATGGCTGCCATGGAAATTGCAAAAACAAAACATGTGATTGTTGAAGCTGATGGATAAAGAAAAGGGCCAACAACTTCAAAAAAATGCAACAGTTTTGGGTATCCATCTTCACATTTCAGGTGTGAGCTTTGAGGATAATTAAATCATGGCAACTATAAGCCTCGATTTTATGTGTCTTCTGTTGCAGGGGGGTGCCTCTGCTTGATGGGAACCTGCAGGACTGATTTCCTAGATGTGCAAAGCCAAGCTCTTATTGAAACCCAAACAACAAGAATCTGATATCCAAACGTGTCATTTGACAAAGCACCATGTGCAACCATACGAATGCATGTGGTGAATGAACATAAGAATTCAATCCAAAAAACACGGGGCATGCCGTATGCCTTCATTCATTTTCAAGATGCCACCAGTAACTAGTTCAGCAGCTCCATAGGTGAGCTTCTCCAACCAAAAGTGATATCACCCTAACATCAGAAATCTTTCACTGGGCAATTATTAATCTTGGATGTCATCTAAAAGCTAGTTGGTGGTTTCAACCCCTTTGAAAAATATTAGTCAAATAGGGATCATTTCCCCAAATAGGGGTGAAGATAAAAAATCTTTGAAACCACCACCTGGAAAGGCATGAATATTTCAAGATATCGTAACCTTTGCACAGGCTCCACTCCATCAGTTGCGAATCCCAAAAATCCCAACCTCACAGAAAGAACGCCAGGATGTAAGGATGATACCATTGGACCTGGTGTTGTTTACGGGCGCCAACCAAAAAACAACGAAAGGAATGTTCATCTACAATGGCGAGATGTCCCGGCTATCCAAAATGAAGTTTCATCACCTAGTAGTGTGTCTACTTGATTGAAATTACATGATACTATGCCGATAAGTTTATGTATTCATATGGTTACAAAATGTGTCTGGTTAAACCAAATAATATTTTTCACAACCCGAATTAAGGCTATTGTTGCAATTTTTCCGTTTCTAAACCACATGTAACGCGAGTGCGACTGAGGTTGTTCTAGTTTGCCCAGACATATTGCAATCAGTACATATCATTGCTATCTACTGCCTGATAGAATACCAACAACTTTGAACAGAAGCAACTGCATGCCCTGATTTCTTTGGCTTTTCTGTCCACCACCTTCCAGATATTTTCGCTGATTCAATATATCGGCCATGGCTATGGCTCAAACAGTTGGGTCCAACATGTTTCAATTTAAAAAAAAGAGCAGCATGGCAATGCCTTCACGTGGAACGCAGCTGATAGAATTCTCCAAAAGACTGGTGTTTGGAGTATGGAATAATCCAGCAACAGCCCTCGCAAAGCCATTTGCCATGAGTCAAAATTCTGTGGAAGAGTGTTATTCCTGATGGGTATGAAAAAAGTATCTTAATCCATTGGGGTCATGGGCAGGTATGCATCCCAAATAACTCTGGCCTCTACAAAAACTATGTATTGTGAGTATTGAGTATGAACTTCCAGCCCTACTAGATGGAACCCCAAATGGAACATAATTTTGCTCACAGTAAATATGAGAATATGCATCTAATATTCGCGTTTGTCAAACATGAAGCAATTCTTTCACATGTTTTTCCAACTTGCAGGTTTTGACTCAAGAATAAGTTTCACAGCTTCATTTCCATATGTTTGTTTCTTCAATCATGTTTTTTGTTTCACATCTCATGGCATCTTTCACCCACCAATTTCCCACACCACCCCAACTCGCCTGCTGGTTGCATGGGTTGCATAGGTCCAAGGTTGCTGCCTTCGATCTGTCTGTCTGAAAGTTTGAAAAGGATGGGTATTTCATCCTTGGGAAAAGGCTTCTATCCCAACAAGAACAAACATATCCTTCTAAAAAAAGAAGACCTTGAAGTCAAGCCTGGATTTCTAGGCATATATAAAAAAAACTATTAGGGTGTTTCCAAAAATAGGAGGTAAAAACCCCAAAATGGATGGTGAAAATATTGGAAAACCCTATCTTTTAATGGATGATTTGGGGGGAAAACCCACTATTTTCGGAAACAAACATATCCTTCTTTAAAAAAAGACCTTGAAGTCAAGCCCTGAATTTCTGAGCATACAAAAATAAGTATAAGAATCCTGCAAAAATCAAACTTGAATGATGTTTGCAGCAAATAGCAAATGGCTGGGATTGAGATGTGTGAAGTATTGCTTATTAGTCATGTTGTTGTTTATTGAATTGTTAGCAAGAAAAGGTCCACAGCCAAGCTACACCTTGGTACAATAATCATAAAAAGAAACCTGGATGAAACTCAGCTTATCTTTTGCGGATTTTTTGTTGCAACAAAAAATGCCCCAAAAAGGGGAGGCCCTACAAAAAATCCCCCGTAACACCACATTTGATGGGCAGCTTGGTATGTGAATCTTACGTCAATCATTTCGCAAACATGATAGTGTTTGCATCGTTGAGATTGGTTGAGTAATCAGCTCCAAATTACTCATCAGTAAAAAACGTCTGAGATGTAAAAATGAAAGAATACATTTCTATCCCTTTGCGAAATCGTTTTCAATTTGGGGATCCCAGGAATCCAAACCACCGGGCCCGAAACCACCAATTTCCAATAAAACAGTTGATTGTATGACGTTTGAAAAAAAACATAGTATAACCTTTTGGATCCTTTCCCTCACAAATATCACCAATCTACCATTTTAGTTGAAATCTCCTGTTTTTGTTTGCCAAAAAAGAAACCCCAAACAATCCATGGGACTGGTATACGTACATTTCCCTACATTAAAACCATAAAAAAATCAACCAAATTCATGTAGGTAAATATACCATATGGTTGTTTCATCAAATGGTGGTACCCCCAAAACACCACAAAATGATCATTTTTCGTAGGAAAACCCATGGTTGTTGGGTACCACCATTTTAGGAAACCTCCATATATATATATATATACATGGATTGTTTGGGTTAAATCATCTCCCCCCTTCCGACTACGGTGCACCTTCCATGGATTGTGTCTGCAGGCTGGTTCCTCACGACGGTGGAAGCAAGCCCCGTTGATTTATGGGAAAGGTTGGTCCCAAGATAGATTCCAAATTTAGATTCATACCAGCTTCATTAAATTTAAGTTGTGTATTTCAAACGTATTTTTCAGATCCCCCTTGGAATTGGCCCCCCACCTCGTGCACATATTCTATAGTACACCTTGCAAAACTGATCCAGGAGACCCTCTATAGAATAGAAGCCAACACTAGAGAATTGAAACCCTTGCAAAAAAAAAACACACACAAGGCCACTATAGAATTGAACCCCTTTCTTTCCACACTCAAGGTTGCCATTCTATAGAAACAACTTTGGAATTGGGAGGGAACGCCAGGGTTTTGATTCTATAGAAACCTTTGTGCCCGAAAAGTGCCGCAGCAGAGCATTCATTTTTTCATTTTTTTCCTTTGATCCATGCATTGCCATTGTGCTTCCAATACCTCACAAACACTCAAGGAATGTCAAGGAGATGCTACTAGGGATTTCGATTCTAGATAGTCTTAGACTGTATCATATTTTTACATATTTATTCAGGAGTCTCCTTACTTTTATTGCTTTTCAGTTTAATAGGCATCCTTGGCCTCTATAGAATAGAAACCCTGGCATGCACATCAAGTGCAGAGCCTATCGAAACCCTGGAGTGTACACCAAGTATGAACTGTATAGAATCGAAACCCTGGGAAAATGAGCACAGTAATATCATGACATAGTTTGCCTCTATAGAATCGAAACCCTGGAGTGCACACCAAGTATGAACTCTATAGAACCGAAACCCTGGGAAAATGAGCACGGTAATATCATGACATAGTTTGCCTCTATAGAATCGAAACCCTGGAGTGCACACCAAGTATGAACTCTATAGAACCGAAACCCTGGGAAAATGAACACGGTAATATCATGACATAGTTTGCCTCTATAGAATCGAAACCCTGGAGTGTACAGCAAGTATGAACTCTATAGAATTGAAACCCTTGGTAAACTAAGGATTCTGTCAGAAGAATGATTTTCCGTCACTTATGAGCCGTCCCTTTCCGGAGGCCAAATAGATTAAGAAATGAACACATGTATGAAAAGAGTTTGACAAAAATGATCGCCCAACAATTCTAACTAGAAGTCTTTTCATAAAAGTTTGTTCATTTTTTGGCCTTGGGGAAGGGATTGTCCCAAAAGTACTTGGAATCCTTTCAAATAAAACAACCATCATTGATCCAGGGGTTCGATTCTATAGACTTTGCATTTTATCTACATGCCAGGGTTTCTATTCTATAAAGGCCAAGGGTGCCTATCAAACTGAAAAGCAATAAAAGGATACCCGGAACAACCAGCCTAGAATTCAAAAATGATCGCACAACAATTCTTACTTCTGACCAGAAGTCTTTTCATAAAAGTGTCCATTTGTTCAGCTTTTGGCCATGCTCAAGGGATTGCCCCAGAAGTGCCTGAAATCCTTTGAGATAAAACCTGATAAAACAACCATCGCTTATCGAGGGTTTCCATTCTATAGAGTTCATACTTGGTGTACACTCCAGGGTTTCGATTCTATAGGCTCCACACTTGATGTGCATGCCAGGGCTTCTATTCTATAGAGGCTAAGGATGCCTATTAAACTGAAAAGCAATAAAAGTAAAGAGACTCCTGAATAAAAATGTAAAAATATGATACAGTCTAAGACTATCTAGAATCGAAATCCCTAGTAGCATCTCCTTGGCATTCCTTGAGTGTTTGTGAGGTATTGGAAGCAGAAGGGCAATGAACAAAATGCTGCATCAACCGCGCGAATGAAAACCTTCCAAAAGGTCAGATCACTATAGAATCGATCCCGTGCAAAAGCATCTACTCGAACATTGGCTACCCACATGTTAAAAACCACATTGTTTCCTGCGTGCAGGTTTGCCCAGGGTTTCGATTCTATAGAGGCCTGAGCGCAAGCCCGGTACTATAAAATATGTGCACTGCCCCCAGTATTCTATAGAGAAAATTCCCAGGAGGATTTTTTCAGTAAGAAATAGACTTCCATGTTCATGTCACACATCCATTTTGCAGAGAGATTTCATGTCTTTGACAGAGGCAATAAGATTCACTGTAAGCGCATGGATCCTGAAATGAAAGTTGTCCACTTGATTGGTCAGTAACTAGTTGTGGTTTCAACTCAGGGAATAGATTAGATATGTCGATATGCTCCTCAAATTGGATCATTTCTCCAAGTTTGTGGGTGAAAATTAAGAAATATGTGAAACCACAACCTGTAGATAATCTATGTGTGCAAATTACGTCCGAATTCCCTGCAAGACATACTGCAATATTTTGGACATTTGCCCCTGTCCATGTAGACTTAGAATTACATTCACTCGTGTCCGTCTGTTTCGTATTTGTTCCCGTAAAAGTTCACCACTCAACGTTCTTTGACAGGGGAGACTCGGCCTTTGGTGTCACTTCATTGCAGGTTCGAATGTCTTCCTGGTTGCATCACTAATAAATGTTGGAAAAAATAACTCAGGTTAAGCCAAGGCTGATGCACAGGCACAAAAAACAAACAAACCTCACAAAAAAAAAGTGGGATTCACTCTGTGACCTAGATACACTTTGAAACTTCACAACTTCTAAGAGTGGAGTTCGTGAACAAAGATTATGTTTTGTTGATGGAAAGCGATGGGAAAGTGCGTCAAGAGGCTAGGTTTATCCCTGGCCGTATTGGTGAAATCCCTAGTCCAATACGAATACATCATCCATCATCCCATGCAATTTCTGGGAGGTTTCATCGGCAAGGGTTCAGTGGCAGTTTCTCCAAGCAATGACTTAACACCGCACCACCAAGCTCCCGAACGACTGGAGATAGGCAACAATAGTGGAGCAGCTGCACCCACCTCAGCATCTCTTAGCCGAGCTTAAGGATCTTGATTGATCTTTTACCCTTTCAACCTTCTTGAAATTTCAGGGCGGAATCATAGAGAAATCGCCTCGCTGCTTCAATGTGTTTTTTTCCTACGTGACGGATTTTGTGGCACCCAAGATGAAAAAAAATGCGCAATCCCAAACCCATGCGCTCATCTTTCCAAGTAGCGGGGTAAAAATAAAAAAACCTGAAACCACCACCTAGTGTTGTGTATGCTCCATATTTACACTTCAAAGGTGAGCGGAACCAAAAAGAGACATTTTAGAGTCTCATTTCTTCAAGAAGCCATGAAGATCCTATGTGGAAGTTTGAAATTTGACCCCCAAATTACCAAAACCAGACCTGAAATCATTGGAGTCCATCTAATTCCTTGGAAATCATCCCTGCTGTTTATTTACAAAATGCTTTAAACCACCAACACTTTGCCAAGATTCCCTTATATGTTGGGCATCTTTTCCCCCCCCTCCCAACGTTCCCCTCCATTCCATCAGGACTCCCAACCGAATGAGTCGGAAGGCCCCGACTTGTCGCTTTGTTTGGCCTTGGTTTCGGTTGGGAAAGACTTGGGAAGGGAGGAGGAAGTTACTTACCCCAGGACCGAAGACCAGGATAGCGAAAGGCGGGGTTTTGACAAAAACCCCTTACTTCTCAAGGTCTGGTACGTTAGGGGGAGGCACCTGTTCTTTGCGGTGGTCACTTCACATGGAGTTTTGCCAACAAAAAGTTAAAGTGGAAAAACATGGAGACGAGAGAAGATTTTTGCTAGATCAACCTGATCTACCAAGAAATACATCGTTAGAAAAAGGTGACTAAGGACCATTGGAAAAAACAACAATAACTATTTTTGGTCAGCCCCTTCTTGGGGCAATGCTAGAACCCCTCCCCTACAAGTGTCATTGGACCTTGCTATGGGTTGGATAAAAAAACGCTAAAAGTCACATTCACCAGGTGTAGTTGTGCACTAACATCCATCTTACTAAAGAATCACAACATTAAACCAAAGGAGTTTCCCACCCATTTGGGCAATTTCTGGCATGTTGACGTGTCAAAAAAAACACGCCACTTGTGCCACATTTCTCCTGAGGTCAACTCGTTTCCCTTGTGTTCAACCAATGGAAACTCAGGACCCACACTCAAAACTGTTGATAAGCATTTAGCTTGCTCTAAAACATATCACTCCGCTCTCAAATTAGGTAGCACTTACGTGCCTGTGGTGCTCCCTCAGGATTCCAATCACCACGAGGATGACATGACATTCTTAGATCCTTTTTTTTAATTTGATTTTTTTTCCACCATTGCATCCCGGGGTTTGGCACACCCAAACTGATGCCGATCAACCAACAGAAAATTCAATGGATGAAATTTCCGCTGAAAAACATTTGGGATGTTCGGAATGTGGGTCACTTAACTCAGATCAGCTAAGATCTCATCCCTGTGGTAAGCTTGTGGTTTTGGACACATCCTGTGAAGAAACATCCAAAAGGAAATGATCTTCCTATATGTATCATGGTATAGTTCATGTCGTAAACTCACGGGTAGTTTCAGGGGAGGGTACATGTCCAATCCTGTCAGCACCAAAATAACCAATTATAATCCTCGACGATCCTGCAAAATATCTTAGAACACGTCACTCTCGTGTGCCACATATAAAACTCCACGAAATTCAAAGAAGCTACTACAAGGTCCTTGTTGAGACTCCATATTTGGGATGTACACTCCGGCAAACTAACATAACCATGGAAATGGTATTTCCCAGCCAAAAATGGGGTTTTCTATGGCTATGTTATCTTAGTTTACCGGAGGGTAATCCAAAAAGTGGAAAGCACGTCTTTTGGGCACGTCTGACTGGTAGTTTATGTTTGGCCAAGAAGCGACATATCAATGCCTTTACTCCTGATAATGGCCTCAGCAAGAAAATGATGACCTTCAACATTTGGTGGATCATTTTTTTGGTTGAAGAAAGGGTTTTCCTAGAAATCTCATACACACGTCTAAAAGGATAGTATAAGTTTCTCAAAAGTGGGCTGCATTTTTCGGATATTGAATAAATCATATCTGGGTAATCTATAAGAATTCACATATCGCAGAATTATCAGGAAGATCAAGATCCGTATGCTCGCGCGCCAATACCCACCCACATAACTTTGGCCTTGAGAGAGAAAACAAGTGGTAGTAATTAAAACCATCTTCTCATAGCTTCAGCAAAGATAAAAGACAGAAATGAGCTCAGAACTTCGACAACAACATGTTAATTGTTTCATAGGGTTGATCGGACCTAACCAAAATATTTCTTCAAAAATTGAAGAAGACTGACTTAATAAGCCTGAAAAGTAAAGACTCCAAACAAACTGTCGGAAGACTAAAAAAGAATAACCAAATTTGGCGGGCCCTTTAGCACAATTCCCGCCACCATGTCATAAAGTTAGTTATATGATGTTCATAACCACCTTCCATCCCTCAACCCATATCAGCAAATCTACCCCCTTTAAAAGTATTAGACAAAATGGGAATCTTCCCCAATGTTCGGGGTGATTTTTTTTCAAAAAATATTTGAAAAAATATTTGAAACCACCACCCCGAAATATATTCAGCAACCAAGCCACAGATTGTAATTCTTCTTTGGAGAGAACGCCATCCCCATCCTGAGGCGGACGGCAAGTCACGTATAGCAAGTTGTCACGTTGTCACGCCGGACTTTCTGGAGGATCCACCCGAAAGGACCCACTTTTTTGGAGGAATATCGGAATAAGTCAATGTTTTTTTTACAACTTCAATGTCATGATCCTAGTAATCATATGTTAACTTGGATATTTTTGTATGTGCTACATGTGGTGCTACAATGCGTAATACAAGCACAATACATTGTAAAGATATGTTAACAAGGGTGAAACCACACATTTTTTGTCAACACATGTGCGAGCCACTGCTTCACCAAAACACAGGGAGTTGGCCCCATGTCTGGCCCCAAAGCTGTGAGTTGGCTACGATTCGTTTTTTACGCCATTTTATCACCACCAAAATGGGAAAATCATCCTGGTGGAATCCTTCACCTGTGAAATCATCCACCTTTTGGGGGGAAGTTTAACAGCAAGTTTGCCCCTGGAAAAAAGGGCCGAAAAAAAACCCAAGGCCGGAAGGCTTTTCAAAAGCTCCACTCAAAATTCATGGCTTGAAAAAACTGTAAACTCGCAAAGTTTTCAACTTCGGGGGTACGTATCACTGAATTAGCTTTTTTCAAAAAATCTTCGGGATTTCCAGTCAGTCATTCGCGCAGATGTGAAACAACACATCGAAAAAGGCACGGGGATTGTTTGGCCATGTTTGTTGGTATCAATCATCAAGGTCCACCATTGCCATCACTTCATGAATGGACTAAACACAGCATCACCTTTGGTGAAGTTGAGATTTCAAGTCCATTTCATCATGGGTAGGAGCAGTCATCAACCTACTTGAGAACGGTTTCATTCTCAATTCTTCTAGAGACTATAAAAATCTAGAAACAAAAAAATGAAACATAGATAGAGATCATGTACAACAACTGGAAATCATTGGTCAATGTACCGACTCTTTACCGTAGCACACATGGCACAAGTTTCACACTCTTGGTATCATGCATAACCTCAAGAAAACTGCAAAATTGATGCTAACCAGGAATTACATTGGAACTAAATTCTCAAAACAATATGCTTCAACATGGTAGCATCTCATAAACAGCAATCTGACCTTCTCAGTGACACAGCTGATAACCAAGATCCCATCATCATTGACATTCTGCCATGTCTTCCAAGCCTTGTCTAACATGTCAAAAAGATCTGGCTCCGCAGGACGTTCCTCAATGCCTCGACATGTTCCAAGCAATTTTGGGACCGGGATACACCCTATAGATAACCCAAAGTTTGCAAACATTGAGCAAATGTTGTATTAGAAAGTGAAATGGTTTCTGAAGGACCAACAAAAAAAAGTTTAAAAAGCGCTAACATGTTAATCTTGCACTGGTGGTTGAGCCGCACAATTGTGAAAGTATAGTCAAATATCATCACACCCCAAGTAGGGATTTATACGAAAGGACCGAAACAGCTGCCCTCGCATATGACATGTGAAGCACAAGTTCATTGAAATGCTGTAATTTCTCTCGAAGTGGGGCAAAAAGTCTTGTGGTGTCTATGATTTTCTGCTATGTTATGGGCAACATTCCACTGATATAACTTTATCCATCAACAGCGCTGAAGACTTGGGATAACCAGTAGCCAATCGTGGAAGAGTCACTCCGATATCAACGATGGAAACAGCAATCTTTAATCTCCACAGTCATCACGAGGAAAAAAATCTGCATAAGACGAATCTAAAACATCGCAGAGGGGAAAAAAAATTCACTGCAGAAGGGGAATCCTACTAAAAATAAGCCAGCTTTTTTTTCGCTTCCCAAACATCACAGGGTTTCCCTAGAAATTCAAAACGGAATGGACGGCATCCCGAGGTTTCGGACAGCCATTGGTTTCAGCGCATCTTTGGGAGTTTGACCACGGATTTGTTGCACCAACGGAAGATGGTAATTTGTTAGTTGTTACTGTAAAAAAGCATGCAAAGGTCATTTTGACTGTTTCTTCATATTGGATCATATTGGTAGAGGTCACAGGGTGGGTTTGTGAGAAGGAGGTCCAAACAAAATTAGACCACGAAAGAAAACAAGACACCGGACACCACATGAAGTCTTTCCACAGAACCTGTGATGTGTTTCACTTCATGTCTTTCCTGACTGGTTTTTGCATGGTATCAGTTTTTGGGTCTTTTCTGGTGCCATCACTTCCACACATCACTAGTGGCACCCTGCCTGGGGATGACCACCCAGCTGCTGCCCACCATGGCCTCAGAACCAAAGTGAATTCATCAAAAATGGGATGGACAAAAAGGATGAAAATGAAAGGGTTGTCTCCGCTGATGCGTGAGTATATGTGTAAACAAACATATATATACCAGGTTCTTCAAAGTGACCTCGTTTGAACCAATAAGTGACCTTTTCGGGGCTTAAGTGACCTCCAATTGGGGAATCAAAAGGTCACTTTGAAGAAGCTGGTATATAATATATGAAAATATATCTACAGTACATTAAGTCTTGTCATGTCCCATCCCTCATGACATGACCTTTGTTTTTGCGCCTGTGTGGTGGTAGTCCATCCCAGGGCCGACAGTGGACTGTGAGTTCTCCACTTGCCGCTTGGCCCAGCGTCAGCGGCACCCTGTCAAAATCACGAGTTTTAACCGGAGGAAACAAAGGATATTCAGTCTAAATGAAATCATACCCCAGGGATCCAATCACCTTCTGAGAATGGTAGAGCCTAAATACCTTTCTGACAAAATGATTATACACCCCAATCATCTGACGTTGGGTGATTGGATTTGTAGGGATAGTTCATCAACTTCAACCTGAATAAACACAATGGTTTTCTTTGTTCTGGAGATCCGGCTAGTATATCAACGTTTCATCATGACTCAAAATCCCAAGCCCAAAGTATGTGGGATTTCCATGGATAGCAAGACAGCATCAGGAGTGAGGTTGGCTCTCGAAAGTTGATGTTGTCTCATCAAGCTCAATGAAGTCAAATTTATTAGAGGTTTCTCAATGAATTAAGCATCATGTGGCAGCAAAAGTTTAACAACTAACAAGTGGCATTCAATTTATCAAGGCAAACATTCCAAATATTCCATTGTCACTGTTAGAAAATCATCTTATAATTTCCCCGTCATCATCCCCCAAAAAGAATCTCGACAAGAGACACAGTAGAAACGTTACATTTTATCTAAAAAAAACATGTCAACGAGACGCATCCTCACTCTAGTTCTAAAGTCCGTCAAGTCTAGCTGTTTTTTCTAGCCCAGCTAGGAAAGCCTCAGCAATTGTTGGGGTCACGAGTTTCACTGCTTTCTGTAGAAAAAGCATGGAAAAACAAGTTTGATACCTCAACACAAGATGTGTTGTCCTTCAACTTCTGAGCTTTTGAAAGAGTACAGGGTAGGGGTAGAGTTTCATCATCTCGTCTTATGACTGATCTGGAGCCTGTCATCTTCACATCTGAAAATTGGGGCACCCCAGGATGAATGGTAATTTCCTTCCAATCGCATCTTCATTCTATCCAAACTGTCTGAAACTGCCATAATCCTCACCAGGGAGTCTTTCGAGAAGTAGACGCATTGCTAATATCTACATCAAGTTACTATGTTAGTTCCGGGAATGATCGAAAAAACGGTTCTTGTCGTTGACTTGGGCTTTCCAAGTTGTTTTTTGGTTCATTTGGCTGGATCCCTGTGTTTCACCGTGGAAAAGTGAAGGTGACAATATAGCAGGCCCTGAAGAAAACTTAAACAGGGCTTGTTCATTGACGGTCAGTGGGACAGGTCAAGCCATCCAATGCATCGAATTTCCTACCCCCCCCCCGAAGTTTAACAGCTAGTTTACCCCTGAAAAATGGTGGGATTGGATGACGATCCGGCTTCCTATTGGGATGGAAGGTAACTTTTCAGGGGCTATATTAGTTAGTTTCAGGGATGCAAAACACCAGGATTTCTGCAAAACCCTTTGTGGCCACCAAGTTGCTTGACAGACACACCGCCAGTGCGGCTGGCAGCCCCTGAGGCTTTCTGGAGAATGTCGACCACCAAAAAAAAAACAACGCAAAAAAAAAAAAAACAACGACAAGCATTGTGGCCAAATTATAGTATTTCACCTACAGTAGATTTCCCTAAAATAAGGGGATTTCCCCTTCCAAAAAGCTACCTTTTGGGGGTTTTTGGTCGTGTGAGGTCGCGATGAAATTTGACCAAACAGCATTGTAGAGTGAATGCATTTTTCAGTTGCAACACCGTAAAAATTGAAGCCAAGGCTTTGGTTTAAGAACTTGCTCTGATCGAGAGAGACCCTGACCTTGCTTCCAGTACTATATGAACAAAAACATTAGTTGAACAAATTCATCAAAAGAAACATAGGTAAAATAAATCCTGGGAGTCCAAGACCAAACAAAGAATGGTTTTTAGGATCATTCCTATAAAGAATTCCCTACTACCAATGGGCAAAGTTATGGCAAAGTTTGGTCTGTGGACTTCCTGGGCATATATAACAAAAGAAAACAGAATGCAAAACAACCTTGGGCTCTAAGCTTCAGATAGGAAAATTAATAGCATCCTTGAGCTCCTCAAGGCCCCAATAAATAAGTCATAAATCAAACATAAATAAATAACACCATTGGAGTCCATCTAGTTACATGGAAATCATCCCTGAAGTTTATAAAAACAATGGTTTAACCGTTTAACCCACCAACAATTTGCCAAGACTACCTTATCTAGTTCTTTTGGTTGAATTTCAACCCATTTGAAAAATATGCTCGTCAAATTGGATCATTTCCCCAAGTATTTGTGAAAACAAAAAATGATTGAAACCACCAGCTAGATGAATGTGCTCATTTTAAAATACCTACATCCATCATGGTCCATGACATCTATTTGGGAATCTCAGAAAAAAATTGTCCTCTGCCATATTTCGCCATGGCACCCCAAAGGCTTTGTGTTCCAATGACGCATTGGCCACGCATGCGCGAATGATTGTCAATCACCTGGACCCCGATCGAACCCCCAGCCACTGGAGCGAAGAAACAGCTGGACTCCCCACTCTCGAATCCGTTGTCGGTAAAGAAACACCTCTGAATCCTATCGAATCATGTAGGTTGGATATATATTTCCGGAATTCCAATTGTGGACTTCCGGAAAAAACCCTAAACATGGCAGTATCATCTGCCAAACAAAATCCAAAGCATCATGTTGTTCTTAATTTATATAATAAAATCTGTTGTGGTCGGTAAAAAATGAAGTCGCGTTCACACCCATGCTGTCGCGATCTCTCGCCAGTTCTTTGGAACATGTATCACCCAGAAAATGGCGATGGTGTTTTCACCATTCAAATGAATAGATTGATATAGATTGTAGATTTGGTTTCCACAACTTGCAGTTTTTTTGCGTATGAGCATTGCTAGTTGGTGGTTTCAACCCATTTGAAAAATTTTAGTCCATTTGGATCATTTCCCCAGGTAGGGGGTAAAAATAAAAAATATTTGAAATCACCCAACTAGATTGCTTTTGATCGTCATCTCATCTTAGAATAATTGATGAGAATATTGACGTGCAGATCATCTTATTACGATATTAAAAAGCTGGTGGATCACTAAAGAATTATGATCCCTTGCGGCTTCCAACCATTTCCAAAAGCAAATGATCCCAGCAAACCTTCCTATTTTGCGAGTTTCCTGAAATACTGGATTTCCTCGGAAAATGTAGGTACACCATCTACACCATCATCAATGCACTGCTGAAACCCCATGTTGAAATGCTGAAACCCAAGAGTAAACACGGCGGATGGCAAGGGGTATACATTCATGAACTCAAAAAGGGTATCGATGTCTTGAAAAGATGTATGGAGATTCTATTCAGTTCTGGTCTACACAAATGAGCTGCATGCTTGGATTTATCAAAAGTATTTGAAAGAAAACATGCTACAGTGACATCCCTAATCCTGAGAGGCAAAAAAACAACTTCAGAAGAAAAACACACTCTTAGAGGATGTTTTGAGGAAAATCCCAAGGCTTGCTTTAATGGTGATAATAAGCTCCAGCAGCATTCCTTTCTCCAAACCTACCCGGTAGGCCTGAAACCGCATTGCAAAAGAACCCCGAGGGTGTAACAAGAACCGTTCGTTCCTTGGCTGGATCAAGCTGTTTTTTCGCCTTTTCTGCTGGGTGTTTTTTTGCTTCCTCTCCAAAGATGGCAATGAAAATCCCATGGTTGAACTCTTCCAATCTTTATGGCTATCTACCAAAACCTGATGGAGATTTCCTATTGATACAAAAAAAAAGATCCGGGAGGTGTGAGGCAGCCAACATTTTCCAACAAAATGGCTGAAGAATTGAAGAATGACAAGTTCTTTTTCAAAAATACCTGACATTGGCAATTGTTTGAGCCTTTCAGTCCCATTTAGAGGTGAAAAAACATTGAGCAATTTCATTGTGGTCATCTTTTGGATGGTCCGCTCGGCTTGGGTATGCAAGGCTCCTAACCACCAGCTAACCACCGCTGGGATGCAAGGCTTAAGCGCATAATAAGCACTGCTTCACTACTCTGATTGCAAGGGATGCATTGCCAAAGACTTTGTTTGCATTTATCTTTTGATGATACAGCATGGTTCCTTTTGCAAAATGGGAAGCTGAAAGAGAATTCTGAAACACCAAGTGTTGTTGATAGTGAATATGTGTGAACAGTCTTATGTCAACAGACAGCTAGACTTCACTAATCAAACGCGGAGCACAAAATCTACCAGACCTCATCCCGTGCATGGAATTTGGGGGGAATCAATCGGCCAAACAGTTGTGATAAGGTTGATTGCCAAGGATTGCACAAAAATGCTGTGCCCCTTCGAATGCCTTATACATGGATATGGAATGATACGGATGTGTATACTTGAAGGAAGGATGTTTAAGGAGCCAGTGTTTGGAATCAACTGCTTCAATTCAATCAAACAAACAAGAGTCAAATGAACTTGATGCAAGTCGGCCCTTGACAAGATTCAGCTGTACCCAAGTTTCGTGTTAGAATTCAAGTATTACCAAGAAATATCATTTCAATTGACCAAGTTCTGGTATCTAATCCAGCTAACATGGCTCAGGACTCAAGGAGTTTTTTTTGTGCCAAGCATCCATGTGGGCTTGGTATATGGCCCATTTTTAAACATTGAGGTCTCCTCAGAGATTCATGAAACTCTCAGAGATTCTGAATACCCTTTCTCCATCTTTCTCCCATAATCATGGTTCAGTGGAAAATCAGCCGGATAATGAAAGGACACGATCCGATTGGAGAGACCCATTTTCCACTGAAACATGATTATGGGAGGAAAGGTAAAATCCGATTTCAAAACCAATCAAAAGCCCCAAGATTTACCATTTCACAAGATTTCGTCACTGAAAAGTTACCCGGCCCCAAAAGGAAAGCATCGTCTTTCACCATCATGCTTCAGTGGATAGGGGTTCTTTTGGCGGATGGTAACACCCCTGAAAATCAAATCATGATTTTTGGTATGAATTTTTGATTTGCAGCAAATAACTACTTCTATCGCCTGTCAATCATAGATTTGACCTGAATCCATACAGAAGTGCTGAAGTGCATAAACTACCTATGTTTCTTGCGAGGCGTGTAGTAATCGCAAGTAAAGTATCTAGCCGCATTGCTAGTTCACCAACTTCCCAGGACGGCGTTCAACCCCCACGGTTCTTGTAGTTTCAGAGATGCACCTGATTTTTAGCATATCATCATTCTCTTTGGGAGGGTTACAATTACTACCTCCCCAAAATGAAACAGCCTGGGAAGGGATATAGATGAGTGGATGACATTCAATCAGATCAATCTGCTCAGCTACATGAGAATACCAGAGCTTCGGGAAGATGCATTCAGGGATCTTCATTGTTTGTACAGACAAAATGGATAGATGATACATGCATATGTATATACATTATAGCGTACATAAATATACGTATGTAAATGCACTATAGTATGTATATACTGTATAAGTACATGCAAATCAATATGTCACATATGTATATATGATCTGTGTAGACACCCATAATGTATATAAATATTGAAATATAAAGATGATAGATAAACATGATTGAAAAAGGATATGCGACCTTCGACTCGACTTCCAGAGAAAATATACACACAAAGACAACACAGGCATTGCATCAAAAATCCTAAATCTGCTTCAAAAATGTTGGCTATGTTTGATTTTCTGTTGTTTTTGCCATGGCAGTTTCTTCCTGCGGCAAGGAGATTGGATTGTTTGAAGGCAACAAAAAAACTTGATCCACAAGCTGAAAAACGTTGAACACCCATTCAGACATGCATTTGCCAAGAGGAACAACATCCATTTCAATCTTCCAAGAACCATAAGGATATATCTGCCGTGGAAGTCCGGAGTGAGTGTAAGCTGACCCCCATTTGAAGAAATAAGATGCCAAGTCCAAAACATACACCCTGGAAATCAACTTGGAGCCTAAAAATGATGATTTGGAGAAGGAATTTCAATTGTGAGATTTTTACGTCTCCATTTTAAGCTTCCGGTGTGTAGTTCAAACTTTCCGGTGGGTAGCGACCCGGACATCCTAAGAGCAAAACACAATGGGAAGAAAATGCAGACATCTTTCGAAATGGAAAGACCTTGAGTGTTTCTTTGTCTAGAATCGGTGCAAACATCTTGACATGCTTGTACTTGCCCCGAAGCAATATAGGGTCTACTTACTACCTACCTACCAAAAACTGGGATATTTCCGCAGTGTTAAATGTAAGTAAGTTCCAGGAAATCGTTTTGGAACTAAGACTGAACGATGAATCTTTGCGTTTTCTGGGATTGCGCCAACCTGGAAAATTATGAAGTAAGGCAAACTTCATGTAGATGATAAACTAGTTGGTGGTTGAACCAACCCCATCTGAAAAAATCTTAGTCAAATTGGATCATTTCCCCAAGTAGGGGTGAAAAATATTTAAATCAAATCCATCACCTAGTAAAACAGCACCAAAATTACCATTTTGGGGGTTTTCTTTCACCACGTGCCTCACACAAGACCCCCATGTCATTTCCGACCCCGGGCGAAGATGTTGAGCCAAGCAACTCCGACATCTTCACCATCCATAGAGACCCTGTTTCGTGGTGGGGATGTGTCGTTTCGGGAAAGCTGCTTTCAACTGCTTGGCTTAGAGCAATCTAAGTTTTTGGGTGCATCCACTGACTTTTTTGGCGCTTTTTGCAGTAAAAAAAGGCTCTTTTCATGATGTGTTCAGAATCTTCTTTCACAAATAGTTGCATATTCAAATCTATTGCAACTCCCTCCCCAAAAAAAACATGCAAGATATGTCTATCAGAGTTAAACAAAACATATCTCCAGTTCTTAACAGTTGAGATGAATCTTTCCACAACTCTTCTCTCAGAATGTCCCCCCCCAAAAAAAAAAAATCGCTGTCGGCACAACGGACCCGTCGTCGGCACCTCACAAATGTAGGAGTGATGAAGTCTTTGGTCTCCTCGGTTGGGTTGTTCGGAGAATGGGGTTGAAACCGTGAACATCATGAAGCCTCAACTTTATGATATGTGCCAGGGTCTAAACTCCTTATATTGGGGATGGTCATCCCACCTTGAATAGGGATCCCTATAAGGGGTATATAAATCCCAAACCTTATGATGCCAACCTGGAAATTGTATCTGGTCAAATTATTATATTTTCACCAACCCAGATTTTCCTGACATAAGGAGATTTCCCTTATTAAACCACCATTTGGGGTGAGGTCGTGTGAGGTCGCTAGAATTTTTCACCAGATGATATGCAATTCGACTTAGTTTTCTTTTTTTGGATCTCAAAATGAACCTATATAGAATTTATCCATGTGATTTTTTATTGTTTGAATCGTTTCAACGACTTTAATCAGTCTTCCAGGTCAACATGGTTGGGATGGTACTCAATTCATCAGAAAGAAAGGGATAAACACTTGTCACTGGATTCTGGATTGGACCAACATCAAGAAATTTCATCAGTTCCAGGTAGCAAAAACAACAAAAAGATCTGAAGAGTATTGCAAAGACAAGGTATTCATACTGTTGATGGAAGAAATCCTGCACCAGTTGATACATAGTTTATTCTCTTGTTTACAGGGTTTTATACATCCCAGCTGGTGCAGGATTTCTTCCATGAACAGTAGGGATACAAAAACCATGGGCTTCTTATACACTACTCATTTGGCAAAACCGTTCCCAATCTCTAGCAGTCACAAAAGGAGGTTCGAAGTAGGTCCATATTAAACTATCAAACCTAAAATGGTATATAAATCATTTGTGATTTAAGGGTCAAATTCCAAGTGACTGGTGAATTTTTCTCTGTTTTGAAACACCCTCTGGAACAAAACTGTCTCACAAGCCTTTTCCAACTTCATCAGTAGCCACCTTCAGAGATGGGTAACTGAATCTTGTATCTCAATGTGGATGTTTGCTGTCTATGTTGTCATTTTTTTGCCTAGGTCTCCAACTTTTACGTCATGTTTCGGGGAGAATGATATATTTCCTTTGTGTAACTTCCCCCAATGCAATGGACTCATGGGTGGAAAGTTAGAATCCATGAAAAATCCTCAAAGCCTCGCGGCCTAGGAGAGGACAAGGACAAAGAGTCTCAAAATGCCAAGCTTTTCCCAAAAATTCTGGTGAACACCAGGGATGTTTTGAATATCTTTAGTAGTTCTATATAGCCACCCACGAGTCATGGGATTCTAGGATTCCCATCAATCTTTTTTGATCGGGAATTCCATCCGAACCATTCGCCTTTACGGCCAAGCCTTATCATGGTGTCAAAATTGGGGGAGTTGAAAATCCCTATATCTATTCAAGAGTATTCCTTCCAAAGATCCAAAATGTCTGATCTGAACTGGAAACCTCGTTTAAGAAATTTCACCCAACTCCCGCCCCAATCGCCCGGGCGATTCCATGGAATTTCCTCCCCACACTCAACTTAAAGACTTAGAGCAATCACTTCTAGCAGTTCTAGCAGTCCCCGAGAAGGCCCACGAAATTGGAAGCTTCACAGCATGTTGAGGAATTTCACTTAGAAAGTACACAACCAAACCCCCTCCCTCCAATTTTTCCGATCATTTTCAGGACCGTCAGGACAGATACTATGCATTACTACATATTTGCCTTGAATTGGACAAGGAAAATGATGGAACATGTGGAATCAAAAATGCACCGAGCCTGGATAATGGCATCACCAATCACCACCTGACATGTCAGTATCTGAATGGGCTCTTTTTCTATATTCTTTCAGATGATTCAAAGGGTGCCACAGGAGAACAACAGGGAACTGCCATGAGTGATTGCATGACTGAATCTTACAAGGGACAAATGACCGATCCGCCCCTCCAAGTTGTTAAAATCAGATCATCAGATTATCAGAAGGTAGAGCTGTCACACTCAAAAGATCATACATATGACCTTTACACCGAAAGCAAAGGGTTTCGAGAACCTTGAGATGTTCACATTACGAAGGAACACCTCCAAGTGTTTGTTTCAAATCAGGGAGGTGTTGATCTTCTTCCATATCCAAACCCCACTGTTTTTGGGGCAGCCTATAGTGGCTGGACCAGGATTCATTGGTTTTCACTTGTATCTGCGCCACCCTGGTGTACACCAGAATTGTTCAGCTACCCTGTTAGACGGTTGGGGTTGGTGGCTTTTCAAAGTTGCAAGGTTTAGTATGAAATACTAGCCATCATGAGGTAGAACATGAACTTGAAGTGCTTCTTCCTGCACGCTCCAAAAGATTTTCTTTGTCGCTGTTTTTTTTTGGGGTCGAAAGCAGAAAGCCTTTTGGACACCACAAATTTCGGGGTCACATGTCGCAGGTCGGAGATGTGAAATCAAACTTTTGAAATGCAACTCGGCCATCTTGATACAACCGTGATCAACCGTTGAGACCAGGAAATTCTGAACGTCAGCCATGGACATGAAGTTTGAATATGATTTATATAACCATCCTTCAAAACGCGGGAATCTACGCCAAATGCGTGTGAATCATCTTACCTGTGCCAACCCACAAACAAAGGACGTTGGTTTGAAACGTCGAGAAAAAATCCCGAGGATTCCCCCCTGGAACCCCCTCAAAAAAGTGAACGCTGAATATCCAGTCGGTGATTTCGAATTTCGGAAGGCCCTTGAATCAAGCCAATGTTTATTTGACCTGTAAAATATATAAGTCAATCAGTAATGTTAACTTACATTGTTGATTTATTATCTACATCAGGTGAAGATAACACCTCCTAAGTATTTCACACCCTCAAAAAAACGCACTTTGGGATGATCTTGAGACTTGGTGAGCTTAGTTTTAAAAAGACCACCATTGATCTCGGTCCGGTCGAGGTCAGTGAAGGCCTAAGGTTGTCCATTTTGATGATCGGTTGGACGATATGCCCCCCGGAACCCGTGGTAATGATTAACAGAAACTGCAGGGTTCAAAGTCTAACGCTTATCAAACAAGTATACTTTGATGAATGTCTACAATTCCCAATGGTGAAATCAAGCTCAACACCGTTGATGTGGAAAATATTTCAATGAACATATATCCCAGATTTCATGTTGGCTCAACAGCACCATCCTTTGCATATTTTGCCGGATTTCTGTAGCAATCAACAGGTATCCACCAGTCATCCCGCCATGGCCAAACCCCCTTCACCTCAATCACAGGCTCATCCGGATCTGCGTCCTCTGCCCGGTAGCTGGGGTCCTGCTGCGGTCCAAAAATCGCTGCTGATGATCATGACAGCTGGTTGTTCCTTTGAACAAGTTGGGATGGTCAGGCAAAATATGTTTAAAACACCGTATATAATGCATTTGGGATATATATAAATCATATCACCTTTCAACCGGATTTTGTAGATAATCTGGTGCTGGCTTCGATGTGATACTGGATAAACTCATGAAAGTGGTATTAAAAATTTCCTGTTTCCTGCCGGAAGTATCTGAAAGTGGCCAAGAAAGCTGCAGTAAAGCAGTCACTTCTGTCCCAAATATTTCAGCTACGCAAAGATGCTGATTGATGATTTGCGGCCAAGAATCAAAAAGAAAGAAAGGGAGGATTTTTTTTAAGGAGGTCAAAGCCTTCATCAAAACCGTATTGCTGATAGAGGCTCCTTTCAGACTTTCACATACAAGGGTTGTCTTTTTATGACACAATTACTTGGTTGCTTAAAAAAAGTTGGGATTCATACAGTTTCGTTACTGTATATATTGTCTCTTGTTTCTATTCGTAGACTGACTTGCAAAAACCATCAACAAACAAACAAACAAACAAACAAACAAACAAACAAACCAATCAACAAACCAAGCAAGCAAACAAACACACAACCAAACAAGCAAACAAACAACCAAGCAAACAAGCAAGCAAACAAACAAACAAACCAACCAAGTAAGCAAACAAACAAGCAAACAAACAAACAAACAAACCAACCAAGTAAGCAAACAAACAAGCAAACAAACAAACACACGAACACACAAACAAACAAACAAACAAACAAACAAACAAACAAACTAACTAACTAACTAACTAACTAACTAACAAACAGGCAAACAAACAAACAAACAAACAAACAAACAAACAAACTAACTAACTAACTAACTAACTAACAAACAGGCAAACAAACAAACAAACAAACAAACAAACAAACAAACAAACAAACAAACAAACTAACTAACTAACTAACAGGCAAACAAACAGGCAAACAAACAAGCAAACAAACAAGCAAACCAGCAAACCAATCAACCAACCAACAAACCAATCAACCAATCAACCAACCAAGTAAGCAAGCAAAAAACAATTCAGGTTTTCACAAAATCAAAAGACGACCCTTCTAACGCGGCTCGCCAAAGATCTCCTGAACCAATTCTCGAATGGCTCTGAAATTGGAGCTATACCACCCTTCGCCGCTTTGCCGAAATTTGCCCCAGGCAAGACACGTTAATGGCAGGGTTTTGTTGGGAACAAAATCGCCATCTAGGTGGTGGTTGAATCAACCCAATTGAAAAATAGGAACGTCAAATTGGATCATTTCCCCAAGGTTTGGGGTGAAAATAAAAATTCTTTGAGTTGCCACCACCTAGCCATCCATTTTTTGAAAACAATCATGGTTTGCAAGGTCAAATTTGGATCATTTGAGTAATTATTCGATTCATTTTTGTTGAACCACCACAAAAAGAGATGAGCTACCATTTTACATGATCTCTAGAGATGTCTTGAAACCAGTGTTAACAAAACTTTGGGATCGAAAATGCAGCAGTTGGGTGACTCGTTGGGGTTTGCGGTGCCACCTTTGGTTACCAGATCTCCAGCAGCATGGATGGGTGCCAACACAATGTCCTTGTCGCCACGGCTGGACAGTGGACAGGAATTGACACGAAGGAAATCCGTTTTTTTTTGGGCACCAAGTGAATGATCCAAAATTTGCCGATCCAAAATGAGAGAAAAATGGGAGATTTCTTGAGAAGCAAATAAAAGGTGATTGATTGATGAGATCAGGCCACGTTGATAGATTCATATAAACCTAGAAATGAAGGGGTCCCATGAACCAAGGATTGATAGCACTTCGTGCATGGAGAGTCCGGGTTTCTTCTCAAGTAGAAGCAGACCCGTAATTCCAGACAAAAAACGGGGTTCTACTGTTGATGGAACAAATCCTGCACCAGTTGATGTGGTAGATTCATGGTAAATATGCCAATATTTTACAGGGTTTCATACACGTCAGGTGGTTCGGAATTTCTTCCATCAAAAGCATTATATAATTCAGGGTTGATCTATTCGCGATACTAAGAAAAACATATCTTTCCAAATAACATCAATTCAATGGTGCGCGAGCCCTGTTAATGGCGTTACCCGAATTAGAAATCATTAGAATGGGTGTCATCACTTGTGACTTGAAAGTCCCAACTATTACCCCCCAAAAAAGTGGTGAAGCACCATTGTTTCATCAGATCACCAAGAAGGCCCAAAACAAATGGCAACGGTGGTGGGCAACGTCTGAAAATCCGACACTGTAAAATTCCATCTATGAATCTTCTATGTTATTACTCTCTCAGGACACTTGGGTGTAGC
The DNA here is from genome assembly GCA_000507305.1 of Breviolum minutum Mf 1.05b.01. Lineage (NCBI taxonomy): Eukaryota > Dinophyceae > Suessiales > Symbiodiniaceae > Breviolum > Breviolum minutum. The sequence continues at coordinate 114,017 of DF239744.1, forward strand.
CCCAATAGTGTACCTATAGCATTTATTGTGTTCTCTAGGGATTTTCTTGGGAATTTGTTTCACCCATAAATACCCAACTATCCCCCTGAAACTTGGTCCAAACTCTTTCTCCAAGTTTCTCGAATCAACAAATCCATAGCTTAGCGAACCAGAGCCTGGCCAATGGCACGAAAGAAGTCCCATAAGCCCTGAAAATGAACAACTCAAATATACCTTAATAGATGTACATGTTTGCATATAGATAAATAACATATGTAGTATATATATATTATATATATAGATATGTAAAATATATATATATAGTATATCATTCATGCCCATTTTCACACTCTTAATAGGGAAGAGATGCCTGCGGTTTTGCCTTGCAGATCATTTGGAGGTTTAGGTTTTGCTGTGTCAAACGGAAACATCACTTTGTTTTTTTTCTAAAGCTTTGCAGTTGGGGGCTTTGAGTAAACAATTTTAAGTAGATATGTGCAATTTGTTCATCTGAAAGGGTGTCCACCAATATTACCATTTTTCACAGATCGAATCACTCCTCATCTTCACTTTCCAAGTCTTCAATAGCAGGAGGGGTTATATCCCAAAACCTTAACAAACTTGCCGCAACAGATTTGTAAGGAACACCTTTTTGGATCCACCCCCCCCATATTGGATCGGGGCCCCCAACCCAATAACATTCACAAATAAAGGTTAACGTTGGGGATTCCCAAGCAGAAATGTAATCATTTCCTACAGGTGATCCTGGAATCCTGGGTTGTCGCGGGCGGTCCAGATCCCTCCAGAAGTCTGAGATACTGTTGATGTTTCAGAAGTCCGGCGATCACCAGTTGATGGTATATAAATGTCCTATGATTTTCCAGGTTTTAATACATCCCAGGTGGTTGTTTGGGATTTCTGAACCATCAACAGTATGGATTGTAGTGAAGCAGGAATGGACCCTTCTATGTCATGTAACATCATGTTACAGCCCCAGGAAAACTAAAGGCTGAAATCTGAAAAATCGAGCCCTCTCCGAAAAAGAAGGGGATTCCAAAGGTGTAAAGCACCCCTCATGCATCCTTATTCTTGAGGTACTACTAGCAAAACTAGTTCTGTTTCAAGTCTTTTGTTTTTGTCAAGTGTTCCTCGGTACAAAAAAATATATTCCTCCAACAATCTGCGGAAAAGTGGTAACATGTCAGGGCTTGGCATACTGATCCTACCATCTTGGAATGAAAACAAGTAAAAACAATCATAGCAGCCATAGCAAATGATGATGATGATGATGATGATGATGATCATCATCATCATCATCATCATCATCAACACCTCTTTGAATTTCAGAAACAACCACAAAAAAAACTCTCTCTCCCGTTTAACTGCCAAGAAAACAATGTCCAGCCTCCATAAACATGAAGAACACGTGAGGTTGTACGTGTTCTAAGGGCTTGAGATGTAAGCTGCAAAATGATGAAAAAGTCCGCCAAACCACCCAAATCAGCATGAGAAGCAAAAAAAACTGGAACTCAAAATGTACATATTATACACACTTGGACTTAAACATTCTGTGTCATCAAAACATGTGGTTCTGCTTTTTTTTGGTACGGCATTTGTCTTTCCAACAAACCATACCTGCAACCTGCCTTCTATGGATGCAAATCCTACCAGTTCAATCCAACTGCTATTTCCACCCACCAACCCCCAAACAAAAATCCTGGAAGTTCGTTGAGTTTTGGAATTTTCCTCCACTGGCTTCATTGAGGATTGCGATGTGAAATTTTGAAATATCACAAGACAATTTAGGTTAGTAGAAAAGTTCCGGAAAAAAAAACTCTGAACCAAATTTCATGGCGTTATTTGTCGATATTTTTTTGGGGGAAAAAGTTCCAAAACGAAGCTTCCGGAAAAAATGTTTCTCAATCCATGACGTTTTGTTAAAAGGATCTTTTTTGTGGGTGAATTTTTGTTGGTTCCTGGTACCTACTTGGAGGATCATCCCACTTAGTATGTGGTTAATAAGGATGGTGATTGGTTTCGTCCCCTAAGTGTGGTTGTTCCCCTTCCACAAATGGCCTTTTAACGCCTTTAATGCCTTATAAATAGGGTTCTTTTTCCCCACTTACATCCACTAGTTGGTGGTTGAACCAACCCCTTTTTGGAAAGTATGCTCGTCAAAATGCGGGGGCATCTTCCCCAAATTTCGGAGTGAAAATTCCAACAATATTTGAAACCTCCACCTAGATTGAGATGACCCTCCGTTGGTACCTGAAAATCCTCCCCCAACTGACCTCCCCTGGTAATGAAGACAGCTGCCATCCTGGGATCCTGGAGTCTGGTTGGTTCCAACCCGCCGAGTTTTTCGGTCCCTTCACCGTGGTTGTTTAGATAATACGCAGATTATATAGGAATTATATAGGGATTATATATATATATATTGGGATTATAGAGGTTCTGTCGGGGATGAAATCCTACCCTCCAGTAAACTAACTTAGTAGGCTGGAATATCACCATTTTCAATAGGAAATACATCGACTCAATCCGGGTCCATTTTACAGCCTGCTATGTTAGTGTACCAGAGGGATTTCCCAAGTTTAATGGCTTCCAAAGCTGAAAATGATGGGAAATTGTTCAAGTCCGGAATTCTCCGAGATTCCAGGGGGATGAAAATCTCAGGTGAATAGGTGAACCATAGGTGAGGCATGTTAAACTTCAGGGATGTATGCAGTCCCAAAATTGGAAAATACTTTTCCCCTAAAGAAGGCAAACAAAAATCGCCTTGTTAAGGGAAATGGGAGATCGGTGCCATCTTTGTTTTTCATGGATTTCCTAACTGTACTGTTGATGAAAGAAATCCCAAACAACCACCTGCTATTTCAATGAAACCCCTATGGAAAAACGAGAGATTCTCCATATGAACTGGTGCAGGGTTTCTGAACCATCAACAGTATCACTGTCGTTCCCAATTTACAACTCCGGCCTTTGAAATGCAACAACCATTCGTCAGCGGCTTTGGTGTTCTGCGTAGTGTTTAGGCTAGAAATTCTGTCACTAAAATCAGTGGTGCTTTCAAGATCAACTTATATGTTACGACTGGGTACATGGGACTCATATCTCTCTTGTAGGAAGAGGTGTGAGGCAATTGCCCCAACCAGTTTCCAGTTCGCACTGATCCGAAATACCCTGACAATCAAAGATACAAGCTGTTGAAAGAAGGATAACCTAACTACAGGAGGTGTTTGTGTACATGTAAAAATTCAACCTTGATAGGAAACGAATGATTTTGGAAGACCCCAATTTAATAGACTCATCAATCATTTCCCATACCTATCATTCACCCAGGAACCCCCCCTCCCTATGCCCAAAGAAAACCCGGAAATTCGACCAGGAACACCCCCCACCTTTTCCACGATGGTCTCCAACACAACACAACTGCTCCATAACCTGGTGGAGGATCATCCTCCATTTGTTTCAGCCATTTATATAGGCAAGTTGGAAGGGAAACCACCACACTTAGGGGACCTACGATCATCATGGTTATTAACCCACTTACAAGTCATGGGATGATCCTCGAAGTATTGCCATGTTGGCGGCAAATAGCAAGAATGGATTGACAGCTCAGAGATTAATCTTCGTTGCATAAAACGTTCCAAACTCGCAAAAGGGATTGAATTTCATCTCCACTTTCAGAAAAAACGGTTGAAGGAAATTTGAATTCATGTTGTAACCAGCCTATTCTGGAAATTCCCCCTCCTTTTCGGGTGGAGTATTCCTTGAGGATTTTTTCCTGGAATAGTAAGTGACAATCAACATTAGACAACCAAAAGATAAAATGACCCTTGTTACGATCCAGTGCACAAATTTTTGAATTTCAAGCACCTTATTAAATTCAACGCCTCCTATCTTTCAGGGACTTAGTGCAGCATCTTAAACTATATGGCACTAAAGTGTGTAATCCCATAGGCCCCATGACAGGGCCCCAGCTGTATGTCCCCCGTTAAACATCACAAAAACTATAGGGTGGAGTACCTTTCTTTGAAGCCTCTAACTGTGGTGTTTAATAGCCTCAAAAAGGGGACATGTAGCAAACCCTGCATGAAGCTCTCTACGGAGCAAGAACCCATTGAAAACCGAGTGACGCATCTTCGGGCAAACGACCGATATGAAGCGCCTAGAAAGCGGGGTGGACACACACGACTTGGTCGGACATGGAAGTGACGGGTGTAGGTGGTGGTGGTGGAATCAAAGAATGTCATACAATAGCAATGTAAAAATCCTGCACCACCTGGGATGTATAAAAATAACCCTGTAAATGATGGGATAAATTACCTATCAACTGGTGCAGGATTTCTGAACCATCAACAGTATGTTATATGCATACATACCTAGAACCCAACTGACCTCTATTTTGAGGGTCAACCCTCCCAGACAAGGCCGCTTTCAATCAAAACACGGGGCCCCACTTGGGTTCCCGGTATAACAAACACAAAAAGCAGAAAAAGCACCACGAAACATCTTACAAAGCCTCTGTGTTTTTCTTCCAAACTAGTGTCTTGCCCAGCCCAAAGTGAGTAAGTTGCCACTAAATGACCAAAATAGGATGTAAGGTTGGGACACCGTATTACACGGAGGCTTTTACAAGACAATGATAACACCTCAACCCTGAAAAATGGTAGGATTGGAAGACGCTCCGGCTTCCTATTGGGAAGGTAACTGTTCAGGGGCGAACGGTTAACAGGTTGGTACGTCTCTGAAAGTTGTTGGCCGAAAATTATTGCAGTTTCTGACTTACATCCTGCCCCCCCACTTTTTATATCTGCAAACCCCCAGATAATCATCCTTTTCATTGATCCTTTTCAAAGCAATATCTAGAGGATTGATCACAAATTGATCATAAATTTCTTTAGACTGGATTCTGGATGCTCAAATTATCAACTTGAAGGACTCCTGGGGACCTTCAAAAAAGGGATGTTGTTTTTTCCTATTTTTCCACACCCACCAGAGTTGAAGAATGCAAACCTTCATCGAAGACACGACTCAATGATGGTATGAAAAAACATTCAGCCAGTTAAAAGTATCAATCTCAAATTGTTGGAACGAATCAAAGTGGCAACAACAGAAACAACTATATACGCACTTTTGCATGTCTAGTTGTTCCCCAAAAAGCCACATGACAGATGTGACATCTGAATACCCTGGGAGACATACTGGCTCCTCGGGCCCCCTGAAATGTTGTTTTAGGCAAACTCATCGCCAAACAAAAAAAACACAAGCATGGTAAATGTCTGTTGCAACAGACATGTGTCATTTTCTAGCATTTTACTTTGAGCAGCGCCACCCATTGTGGATGATACTTTCCAGTAAGCCAGCGTTTCCTAATACGGCTGGCTCCCTTCTGGATGTCCAACAATTGCCATCTACATTCACCATAAATGTTTCATCCAGCTATGTCAGACTAAAGGCAATCCATATAGGAAATCAAGCGGGTCCCTTACTAAGACACCTGCTCATCTTACCATGGTTCCATCCAATCCCCAACCTCAGTGATGAGCACCACCACACTTTCAAAGGCTACGGCCTTGCGATTTCGTCACCCTCCAACGAGTTTCTCACAGCTTTTTTCAGATGTAAAAAAAACGATGCCATTCAAAGAAAAAAGCCAATTCTTGCCAGAGTGACAAAAAAGGCAGGGGAAGTTCGTCGAATACTGATTGGTGTCAGAAGATTTGCCAAAAGTTGTTGTAAAATGGAAACCCGCATACTGGGAAATCTATCTTCCTTTGTCTCAGGATCCAATGGAAACTTGCGAATACAACAATAGTGGGAATGCAACAACCCTAGCTGGACTCATGTTAAAGAACAAATTTCAACTTCAGGGTTGTATGTACTGCACCTGGCAAGTTCTACCTACTATGCTGAAATTTCAGGTTGGGGTGGAATTTGGATCTCCAAATATGCATAGCACACAAATTAACAACAAATTAGGAAGTTCCTCAATAAAATCATCCACCTTGTGAAACGATTGTGTCATCGCAGTTGTACAGAGCAGACCTTTTTCAAGATCAATATCATCCCAAATCATATCGAATGGTTTCCAGCATTGATTTGGGCAATCAGATCTTTCTTTCGACTTAAACCAGCTACACAAAAACAAACAAAGAAATCCCCTACGCCTCCAGCGTAGTACAACTGGCTGTCTGCACCGTGCCACGCCGTGGCGGTTTCACCTGAAAAATCTGCTTCACTTTGAAGTGTGGGGATGGCTCGTTTGTTGCAAATCTGGGAATGGTATATGGGTGTTTCCTTAAATGGTGGTACCCCCAAATCCTGCATTTCAATAGGGTTTTCCATTATAAACCATCCATTTTGGGGTACCACTACGTATTTTTGGAAACACCCATATACTATCAACCAACTGTAATATCTATGCACTTACAATATCCCATAGGATCCATGGGACGATGGTATATTTACCTACATGAACGGTTGTTTTTTATGGTCCGGTATATAAATGTAGATAGATATACCGTTCGTCCCATGGGAATTTTGGTGGATTATAATATCTCATTTTAAGGATTCCTGAAAAGTCACGAAAAGTCAGGCAACTGCCATCCCTTGTTAAACAAGGGAGAACCGACCCAAGAAATTCCTTAAGGTTCAGTTAACCTACCAAGACACGAGCTGATAGAGGGCTCCACAAATAGCACCACGCAAGGCCAAATCGCCAAGGCCTTCTCCACGACACCTGGCTGCATGGTTCAGCTACTCAGCTGACTTTGAGTCGTAGACTTTAGAGGTTTGGTCAAACCGATTTTTGAGAAGTGAGAAATTGATAAGTATGGAAAAGAAACATATCTTGAAAACCCACCTATTTGAAGTCCAAGGTAATCCTGACATTCCAATCCAAGATGATATTTGATGCGATTGACGTTAGTCTACCTTTTAGATGGTCATCTTCTGCTGAACCAACAGTGGATGTTGAACGTTGAGAATGTCTCCTGAACTTCAACATGTGTTGTTTCTCCTTTGCCAGACTGTCACATGTGCTGTCAAGAGTCGTCTAGTTTGTCAATCATGGTCATCCCACACCAGAACAAGACTCTCGGAAGTCATAGAACTTTAATATTGTAATGATAATAGTAACCCTGATAATTATACTGATACTAATATACATAGATGTAACCAAGATGTAACTATAAACCTCCTCTTACTGAAACTCATACATCAAATCTCACAAATAACACAAATACATCAGTATCTTGGATCAACCCTAAGAAGTTCAGAAGTTACATGGTTTATCAGTTTTTTGATTTAAAAAAACACAAAGCCCAAATTAGGTCTTTGAGTTACCATATGGGGGTTTCCTAAAATGATGGGTTTTCCCCCCAAATCACCCATTAAAAAATAGGGTTTTCCATTATTTTCACCATCCATTTTGGGGGTTTTCACCCTATTTTTGGAAACACCCATCTATCCCTGAGGCTCCAGAAATGCGGCCCATTCAAAATTCGGCACCCTTCCAACAACTCTGCAAGAGATCGAAGTCCATCTAAGGCATACCTCTCCACGGTGGGGTGTTGGACTGGGATAAAAGGTTGCAGGGTTTTATAGTAAAAGTGATTTCAAACCATCCCAAGAATATTCTAGTCGGTGGTTTCAACCCATTTGAAAAATATTAGTCAAATTGGGAATCTTCCCCAAATAGGAGTGAAATTAAAAATGTTTGAAACCACCAACTAGATATTAGTAAAATTGGATCCCCCAAGGTTCGGGGTGAAAATAAAAAGTCTTTGAAACCACCACCTAATTTTTGGAACACCACTTAAAAGCTGCGTTTAAACCAACGAGTTTGAAAATGATGAAAATTCGGTTGGGGAAAGAAAAAAGGGGTTGGGGCTTTTCTACGGGATTTTTTCTTTTGCTTCGCGGGATGAAATGGAGCCAAACAAAAAAACAAAAAGAACTCCGGGAAGAGTTGCCCCTGGTTTTGTGTTTTTTGTTGGCCTCAATTGAAAGGGTTGTTTGTTTTCTTGTTAAAAACAGTTACCTCTTGGCACCCGATTCATTTTTCGTTGAGATGATTGAAATCGATTACAATCTTTATGAACCATTCATCTTAGTTGATTTTGACACAAGTTACACTGAGGTATGCAAACTTAGGATTGTCATGGTATCATATTCGTCAGGGACTGAAATGAGAGTGACAAAAAACTCAAAACAAATACCACACAAAGATATACCCCTTGGCCTGGAAATTTGAAAAGGATACTGAACATGAATGAACATGAGGGGCCTTGGAAAAGGTAACCTAGCCTTAATATGTACATGTACAATACACTATATATACATCGCTACTTAAGGTATCTATACAAAATTTCCAGACCTTATTGCTACCATCCCGAATTCTCAACAGCAAACCTCTTACGTCCGTCGCCTCTGTCGGTTTCCTTTGATTCAAAAAACACCATCGAGTGGATGAGGGGTGTGATTCTTAAATCAAAAATCAGAAGTGCCCTGATTGAAGTTTGCCAAGTTTGCGCCAGTTTCTAAAAACCCAAAAACCCCACCATAGTTTACCACCACTCCAAGAAATCTCCAACGGAGATAGAACCCACTCAAACAGACCCATAAAAACCTGAGTATCTCCTAATAACTGGCAACTTACAAAACGGACCCGTCCGTTGGGATTCGGCGGTCCCATGAACAAATTGTTGATGGAACCAACCAAAACCACCCAAGGATGCGCTGTCCAAACGCCATTCTCCAGCAATTGTGGCCTCAGATTTTGTGGATGTTTGACCAACAGGTGAGCCACGACATAAGCCCTTATTACTTTCCATTATACATACTGGTTGGTTTATAGGGATCCTTATAGTGGCTTATTATAATCCCAATATGACTAGGTAGTATCATCCCTGATACCACCTAAACAACCAGGTTTTTTTTCATTGCTCAGGTGAGGATTTCTGGTCCACAGGTCGACGGCATGCCACGTTCAATCACGGCTTCCAACCACCCGGTGGAAATCCGCAGGAGTTTTTTGGGGGGTTGAATTTCAGAAGCTTGGATGGTACTACTGTTGATGGAAGAAATCCTGCACCAGTTGGGATGTATAAAACCCTGTAAAATAACGGGATACTTACCATACATAAACTGGTTAGCCGCATTTCTGAACCATCAAGCGTATTTCCCAGTTGCCTTTTTCACTGACAACTTGAAACGGAAGCGACGAATTCAAAAAGGATAGATTGCTCGCCTGCCTTCAAAGGTGGGTGGCCATTAAAAAGTGAGCACAGGTCTAGATCAAAAATAGAATAGAACGGCATACACCCCTGCAAACCAAACATGCCCATGAATTTCTTTTAGGTATTAAACGAGCGGCTCTGGCCCATTTTGTTTAATACGTATTAAACGAGACCCTCTGTTTAATAGGTATTAAACGGACAATAACTTCTGAATTATATAAATGGGCAATAGGGTATTAAACGAGGTATTAAACGATGGGGTATTAAACGGAAGGAAACCCTCTGTTTAATAGGGTATTAAACGGGGTATTAAACGAAGGTGCTTTCGGCAATGTTTAATAGCCTTCATTCAAATTCGTACCCACATGGAACCTGAAGTCATGATGGTTTCCAAGTTCGGAATCTCCGGCTTTCCAGGGCTCCATTTTCAGATGAACCATGGCTCCATTTTCAGGTTCGTGGATTTGAACCCAGCATTCTTCAGGTGAATGTTATCTGTTACCACGGTTTTTTCGGATGGAAGGAAATGCCACCAGCGAAAAATTATGATCAGATATCATGAGGTCGATTGTTGGAACATCAATCTGCCACAGAAAAAAATCCGCCAACCTTTAACATTCCCCACCCTACATCTAACCATATCTAACCTAAAAGAAAACTCATGAAACAAACATCCAGCAGAAAAAAAACGTCGTCCCCCCTTCGGTCGAAGGCCACCAACTTCACCCCTCCATCAAAGGAACTGATCCGCATGGCAAAGGAGGGCAGCCTCTGAAGGTTTGAGCGGATCAAGTTTACCAGCGGGTTGGATCATGTTTTGACGTCATCATCAGGGGATCATTGGATGTACCCCCGATCCCAACGCACCCCTATGGCTGAAATCCCTAAAAAAACGCCCTATACAGTGGGTATTTATGGGTTATAATCCCCAAGAATCCCTAGAGAACACAATAAATACCATGGGTACACTGTTAGGGGTATACCCGATTGTCCCTTGACATAAGTTCTGACGAAACTCCACAGAGTATATGTATGAAACACTGATTCTCCTTGTTGTGTTGATAAGATGATTCTACTTGCCTGAAACCAAAAAAATGCCTAAAACAGTTCTACTATCTGAGGTCTTCTTCTGCCATGCGCTTTTTGATTTTGCAAGATGTTTTTTTTCGGGACAACTTCCAAAAAAACTCCCCTGGAGCATACTCCAAAACATCCCAAATTGATTCAGAATTCTTTCCTTCAGAAACCTTTATTTGCTGATTTTTGGTTATTACAAGATGGGCCCTTACTAGTTATAAATGGAGATATCAACCCCAATAAGTGGCCTTATAAATTAAAAAAGTAACTGGGGTATATATAACCCCTATCTTCCATGATGCGGTTCCCGGTTCCTGAGCTTCCCCGGCTCTCAGGGCAGCTACTCCTCCGGCATGGACGATCCACGCCTAAGCTTCGGAACGAAGAAGAAAATAGCAATGAGATTTAATAGTGATATAATATAATAGTGATATAATAGTGATATAATATCTATGAATGATCTATAGTGATATCATAGTGTCTGGATATTATATAGTTTAACATCATGAATGCTTATTTGTCACACTGTCTGTCTGTGTGTGTGTGTGTGTGTGTGTGTCTCCTTTGGAGTCAGTTTCTTATGTTCAGATTGTGTTGGGTCTAGGAATGTGGTATTGCAAGGATCATTTCATTGGTGGCCTTCTGTGACTCTTTAGGACTTGCTGTACACTGCTGGAATAGGGTTATTGCCGGTTTCCAATGCTTTTTCTGTATGCTTATTAACCAGTTCAGTTTATGGTGTCTGCTGAAAAAACCACAATGAAGATGGCAAATTCATAAAGTTCAGGGTAGTTACTGCAACCACTGTCGCAAGAAGAAAGATAAACAAAGTTACAACTTCATTTGTTCATGAAAGATGGGGACAAAACGCCGGAAACTGTTCAACATGCGAGTTTGGTGGGTGGGCATCTGAGTGCTACGTATTTGATGTCAACTATGTGAACGACCTGTCGGTGTATCATCCATCATTCTATGTTCTGATGGCAGCGAGGATTCTCACCATGAAATTAAACCTTTTAAAAGACAAAAAACAATCCATACTTGGTTGGCGTTTTCACCCCAATTGAAAAATATTAGTCAAACTGGATTTTCTAGTTGTATCTAGGTCATCAGAAATTCAGTAAAAACATAAGGTTTCCCGTCAGAGGGAATCTGTCAAGAGCCAGCAAAACATTGCTGACTCTCTTTCCCCAACAATCATTGAAGTGGAAAATGGCCAGTTTGGAGTCTAAAATCATCTTCCAGGGCGGGAGAAAGATTACTTATTCGTAAGTACAGAAATACTATTGTTGTAAGTAAGGAAATCGCCCATATCTTAGTATTTCACCAGTTGATATGGTAAACACATTCTACCAAATCTGACTTAGCCAATGGACCCTGAAATAAAAGCTTGAACGGCTTATTTTCCCTACTAAATATGTAATCCCAAAAAGTTTAAAGTTTAGCCATTGGCCAAGTAAGAAATTGATGATGGAAGTCAACACTCCCAACTGTTTGCTCCCCCCCCCAAACCACCTTAGCAGTTTCGCTCCCTCGCGCCACCTGAAAAAAATGTCGGGCCCAAGGCCAAGGGACAGAAACAGGGGGGAGGATATAGCTAGCATGTAGGTGATTCATATTTGAAGATGGTGAAGTTTTGACTAATTTTTGTTGCTGGCGGAATTATATTTCATTGATGTCTGGGTTTTGTGTTTGGCAGGTTTCGTTTTTCAGATTATCAATCATAATTCACTTGCTCTTCAAATATTCCAAAGTCGGTTGCTATTCTTTCCTTATCACACACTTTTGCTGTGTTTCCTTTCTCTCATCCACACATTTTGGCTGTGCTTTCATATATACTGAAGAGTTGGATTTAAAAGCGCCATACCTCCGAATCTTCCCCACATTTCCGAGGTGAATATTTCAAATTCAGTTGTTCAAAAACTACGGGAAAAATCACCACATCGTACCAGTGAAACGTGAAGTCTATGGATTTTTGTACCATGTACCGATGTTCTTCTTGAATCCTGCCTTCAAACATCTGACATTGGCTTAACAAAAAAAGCTGCAACTTCGCCATCCAGCTTCATAGAAACACCTTGTAGACCATCCATACCACATCTTCCACCGCTTTCGCATTGGCCTTCCACAGAACATGATGAAAAGTTCCACATCTTTGGGGTCAAAAATCATTTGTGTCGGATCTCAACTTTTGGCAGGAAAAAGATATGGCGATATTGATGGTGATGGAGTTTCTATACCTAGCTACCAGCCCAAAAAGTTCAGGCCCTTTTTTTGGGATTCGATGAAAAAAACCCTACAAATACTAAGGTCAGCAGTTTAGTACTAAAATCATTTAAGCCCAATATTTGTAATATACGGGAAAAACATCAAACAAAGAACACACAAACGTTACAGATACTTACAGAACTGTCTTTTGACTTACATGATTCTTCCCCTTCCAAAAGGTTGTTGGTTGTTTTCTCCGACTCCAAAGGCATTTTTCCATGACATGATGCCTTGTGCAACAAGTCAGCAAACCGCCTGCCTACCAGAAAAAGAACACCATCCACTCACCCTGGGGCCTTAGTACTTTGTCTTAAGGCCGTAAGGAGAAACTCCACGCAACGCTGGCCATGTGCCTCTTCGCGGAGCTGAAGGGGCCAGCGGAGCGGTAAAGTAGATCGCAATTCACCCAGGAATTGCCATGAATTGACACCTAGTCATATATGGGTGTTTCCAAAAATGGTGGTACCCCCAAATCATCCATTTTAATAAGGTTTTCCATTATAAACCATCAATTTTGGGGTACCCCTATTTTTGGAAACCCCCATATATGCATTGTAAAACTTAAAATGCTGTGTAAAACCAATACTCAAATTCGCAATGTCCACCCAAATCATGCAGAAGATGTGACGAGAGGTACCTCCCATCTTTTTGGGGGGGGGTCCTCTTTTCATCTCTCCGATATTTTCCATAAACTCTCGAGATGATTCACGTGATACCCCGATCGGGGGGCTACGGCTTCAAGGTTGGTGGGTTTATCATCATAAAGGGGTGTTCCTACTAGGCAACTGCTGACTTGGAGGATCACCAACTCTTGCCACCATTAAGGACTTCCACTGACTCATTGCCAATCTCAAAAAGACACAAAGAACAGCCAAGTCTGACATGTTGGGGAACAGGGTGGTGCTCCCATACAACATCTCTCCCCCCCAAAAAAAAACAAAACAGCAAGAAAAAAAAATCCATGAAAACCTGGCATTTAGCTTGATTACCCAACTAACCTGGTTAGTCTTAACCAATTATTGACCTCCAAGTCTTAACCATTTTTTTCATGGATCCTACTTTTGTTGATGAACCAACTTGACTAACCAACTAAACCCATATTACCTACCCAAGTCTTTCAGATTTACCACGTGGTTTGTTGCTTTTTTTCCGGGTGTTTCTTGATTCACCAACCAACCAACCAACCAACCAACCAACCAACCAACCAACCAACCAGATCCCAACCTCGCATTGCGCCAGTGCCTCATGGGCCACCTTCCAAATTTTTGGAGGGAAATTTTCCCCATGGAGGATTCCCCTACTTGGATGTTGCAGGAAGTTAGTAAATGGTTAGTAAATGGCCTATAACCTGCTTATAAATAAGGTATCTTGGGGTTATAACCCACTTACTAACCATGTACTAAATTCCTGGGAGATCCAAGTATACCATGGAATCCCCCTATGAAAAAGTTCGGTTTAAGGTATGAGTCTTGGAAAGAAGTGATTCCATAGACTACCTTCCATAGCTCAGTCCTACTCAACTACCTGAAATGGTTTTTGTGTATAAAGTTTTAAGAAAATCTACCCTTCAAAGTCCACTACGGAATCATTCCCCTTGCAAATCTAAGACCCCTAGCGATTCTGTAAAAAAAAATCAGGCGAGATTGAAATTCAAGAGCCTCCAAATTTTTCACCAAGACAAGATATTTTGAGAAAGGATAAAAAAAATCTATATATTATGATTAAATATGATTAATGCATCTCTGAAATACTGAGACAATAGTTTCAGATTATTGAAGTCATTCTGAACCCTCCGCACTCAAAAACCAGAAGTGTTTTATTCTCCTGGGGCTACTCCAATCTCAAGCTTCTAAAGGAAGCATCCTTCGCACATGTTGCCGATCCGCAAACATGTATACTGTACACATCATAAGTTGCATATATGTCAGTTTCAGCAAGTAAATGGGTGTCCTCCACGAATTGCCTTCAGTCATCCCCCCCCGCATCATGGCCGGCCATCGGGGGCCCCCACCTGCAAGGATGCACTTCGCAACTCATCATGCTGAACCTGCCAAGTTTGGGGACCCAGGGACCCAAGGCATGCATGACATATCAACGTCAAACATCATTTAGTATCTGCTTTTGAAAGCTTCTAAAACAAATGGATATTGGAGATGATGGAAGAAATCCTGCCACCAGTTGGGGGTTGTATAAAACCCTGTAAATAGTGAGATAAACTACCTATCAACTGGTGCAGGATTTCTTCCATCGACAGTATCATATACTTCTACGTTTCTACATCTTCCTTTACAAACCGAATTTGCTTTGGATCTACGAATGATTCTTCCACCGACATGTTTTTTATCATCAGTGTTGTCTTTCAGATTCGTTGATTTCCTCCAACAACCATAACAACTGCAAGTTTTGTTGCCCACCTGTCCAGCCACACTGGCAAACTGGGCCACGGCTTTCAAAGCACTTTGTGCTCGATCCTGTCTGCCACGAGTTTCAGACAAGTGGGGGATTCTTCTGAAAAAAATGTTGGCATGGAAAATATCTTCAATTTTTTTGGGGGTTTCAGTGGTCGCAAAACTGGAGTGGAAATGCCGAAACAAAATGGATGATTCGAATTTACGCCTCGCAATTTTTCCGCAGCCAACAACCTTGAATTGGGGGTTCCAAGTGGGATTTTTTTTTTGGCAATCAATCCCAAAAAAATTGTTTCCATTGGGATATATATATATATATATGATACATACCGGGTTCGTATATATACATTATATTTAAATATACGTATATATATATATTGGCTACTTATGAAGCAATAGCTGCTACGGCACTCCCACAAGGATAGTGACATGTTCCCTTTGGTAAGTAGAACGGGCAAGGGAAATAAACGGCATCTACAAGATATGATATGTCAAAACTTGAAAATCTAGATAAGACTTGCACCTTCATTTTTGTAAAGACATTTTGAAATTTACAGACATGAATATAAATGACTCGGGTCTGGCCTACTAATTGTAACAGTGACCACGAAAAAAATCATCGGGAATCAAAATTTCGTTCCAATGCGTGTGATACCGTTACGATATTTGGACGATGAAAAAAAACGTAATCAATTTGAAAAAAACTAAATGTGTTTTCCCCATGTTTGGGGGGCAAGAGAAGTTCAACTGTCCAACTGCACGAAAGTGAGTTATTTGTGCACTACCGGATAGTTTTGGGTATCAGATATCAACTTGCAACTCAAATCTGCTGCTCCTTACAATAGCTCCGTCTTTGGTATCTAGAAACAATCAAATGTACCTTGCTGGTTGGGTAGCAAAACAATGCAAAACACTTTGTCCGGCCATTTTCACACCTCGGAGGAAACAAGACACATGGCATCAAAACATCGCCGCGCCGGGACGCAAACTCTCAAACTCCCGTGAGGATCGTAAAGGATCGATGGGGCTAAGGGAACTTGGCTGTGCCCAGTGAGGGGCGTGGCTGGGAAAGCCCACGCAAAAATCATGTTATTCATTTTTTTGCGTTTATAACTCGGAACTTCACACAGATCAACGCACAAATGGCCCATTTCAGAAAAAAGCGTATATTGCTTCGGATTGACATTTCTTTGAAAGAACAAACACATGAAAAACACATCTTGTGCCGCTACTGCCCTACGGCAACGACATCCATTTGATTCAAATAACAGATTCAGAAGATCCAGGTGATGCGTTTTGAACATTGTCATAGAAGTTCAGATCTTTGTGCCGAGATTTGGGCAAACTTGCTGCAGGGCCAATGTTGCTTTGATGTGATCGCAAAAGTTGCCATGCTGCTGGTGGGCTAGGCTGGCTCGAGCGCGTCCAACTACAACTCCTTATCCCAAAGATCTCGGTCTTTTATACCAACCACCAACCGCAAAAGTTCTGGGCACTTTGGGAATTCTTGCCAACGACTTGTTGAATTTTCCATCGCCTGGTCATGTCATTCCTTGTTAAGGGCAACCATCGACTTGATAGTTGAAAATGATTTTGCCCGTCCACTTTTCCTTGCAGACACTTTGCCTAGGTTTTGTCTCGCCCAAGCATTTAGGACTTTATACTTTTGACTGCTGCCGGCGTTTTGGAAAGCACGTGTACCATCAGGCTGAGATACGGGAAGTTGAAAACATGCATATGTTATCATACGTTTATGATTGCTTTGATATTCATCAATGAGACTCAAAACGCCTTACATCTGTTTCATGGATTCCGGAAACGCGCATGGACGATGAGACATTCAAATAATCCAATACGGGTTGGCGTCCCGTTACATCGTTCAAAGTTTCGTGGTAACACTGTAGCAAAACAACAGACCTCGAATCACCTCCGCCTCTTCTATAATTCTGTGTTTAGGCCAAAGTGCTTGACACATATTAACACACAAGGTTCACACAAAGAATTAGAACCAGTACAAGCATACTGTTAATGAAAGGAATAAGGGCTAACCAACTGGGATGTATGGGGCCTGGGGTCAAGCTTTAAATGGTGAGTTTACCGGATTTCTGAACCGTCAACAGTATGTCTGTCCAAATCATGAAGGAAGAGGCATCCTCAACAGGAAAATCATCCACCATCTTTTCTGGACAACAGAATCGATAAATCCGACTTCAGATCTTTGCTTTAGCCCAACAGTGAACCGGTTGTCACTCCCAAGTGGAGGACATTTTTTCAAGCGCGAAAACTTACATCTTGGCTGAAAAATTGTCATCTCAAGATTTTCTAACGATATGATATGTCGTTTTTTATGAATTTTTTACAAGAGGGATTCATGTTCATGCCTTCCTTCCTTTCTCAGTTTTAAGTCTTGGCCTATTTTGAGACCTCATGAGATCTTGATCAATGCCAAGTCTGGGTGAAGCATACCTAAGGTCTATACATGGTAATCATATACATAGATATGATGATGAATGGCGAACTTTTTTCTATAGTAATTGTAGGTAAACATACACATGGATCCTATGGGTACAACAAGGTCTTAGATTGTTCGATTCCCTGAAGTGATCGTCATCAATCCAAACCTCAATTGCTGACGACTGGTTCCTTCCCAAGTAAGCTGCCTATCGCTCAGTGAGATTCTGTGCACAACCACATGGTCACCAAAATCAATCACAGGGACTAGGAGGTTGTCATATGCCACCAGGGAATTCTTGCTCCCCACATGATTTTCAACGAAATGGCCACCTAAAGGAAGCAAGTCTTGAAAACACCCAGCTGTTTGTTTGACCTTTTGGCTGTTTGTTTGACCTTTTACATCAAGGAGTTTCGTTTTTCACGACAGGCTACCCGTGGAACTCTGAAACCCAAAATCACACATTTCAAAAAAGATTCTATCACTTCAAGCATCTCCAAGCAGCTTAGAAAAGTACCATTTTGCAACCTATTGCAACCTTTCCATGTATTGGGTTGTTAAGGGTCTTTAAGATATTTTTTGAAACCCGCCCTGGTTCAAACTCCTTCGCAAAACTCATCAATCATGGAAGTTTGTTGGGTTTTCGCTGTCTCCGGGAAGGATCAACATGGGTGTTTCCTAAACTGGTGGTACCCCCAAATCATTCCATCCGTTTTGGGCGCCCACCCCTATTTTAGGAAACCCCCACATGTTTCCAAAAAAAGGGATGTGACGGTCGTGACTCACCTGTGGAATCTGCAGAATCCTTTTATATAGATTGATCGAGTTTGAATCCCCGAATCCAAAACACCCATCAACCTTTACCACCAATTGAGCCACGAAAAAAAACCCTCCGATTCTTTCCATGAAATTACTGGGTTGGTTAATGACGGGATCCTTATATTGGTTTATGAAAATAATCCCCATATAATTGGGTAGTATAATCCCCTATATAACCCAACCAACCAGGTTTTTTTCACTGCTCAAATAACCATCGACTTTTAAGAGGAAAATCGTATTTTTTGGGAACCCAGCGACCGGGGGAAATAATTGGGATATGTTTTTTCGTTCCCTGGAGGGGAATGTTTTTTCAACTTTAACCAAAAACTAGCTGGTGGTTTCAACTTCAACCCATCTGAAAAATATGAATTAGTCAAAATGGGTTCATCTTCCCCAAAGTTTGGGATGAACATGTAAAAAAAATAGCTGAAACCACCGACAGCACCCAGAAAAAGACCTCCTGAAACGCAAAAATACTTTTTTGTTACACGCACTCAGCGCTCAGGCGACTTGGCTAGCAGCCGACTTCACACCATACCTGGATGCCGGGGTAATCTGCTAGGTAAACTTTCCTCCCCCACCCTTGGCCACAGTGCAGTTCGTGAAGGTTAGTACCTTGGCCTTGGCCTCGATCTTCTTCATAAATCCATGAATAGAGAAGAGATTGTTGCTCTCCGAGTTTATTCCGCTGTTAAATCCGGGTGGCTAAAGGTGGACTGAAAGTATAGTAATTCAGCAACTGAAATGATTAGTGCTTTTGGTGGGGTTGTGAAAGTCGGCTGATTGGAATTTTTGGAGCCAACAATCCTAAGAATGGCAACAGGGAATCTACCCTTTAAAGATGTCCTATTTACAAGTGAGGTGAACGGTGAAGATAAACTGATCATGTCCACAGCAAGGAGAAAGGAATGATGATCAAGTGATGATGCCCCAAAGCATGGCAGCAACATGTTGCCATTATGAAAAACCCGAAATGATGATCTGAATGATAAAAGAATGATAAAATAGTTCATATGATCCATTCCAGTCTGTGGCTAAGAAAATCTTCATCTAGTGAAACCTGCCATGATAATTTTAGGAGAGCATACCAAAATCGTCTCAAGCTTCAGGGGCCCCTAAATGAAGCGTTTTGGGGTGATTTTTTGTTGGAAGGACATATCCTGAATTTTGAAACATAATTACCCCAAAGCATCCGTTTCTATCTTGAAAAAACAAGTTGCCCCCCTGACTCTCTTTTGCTAGTGTTTCGTGAGTTTGAAAAAAATAAAGTTGTTGAATACCTCCTTGAAAACGAACGAACATCGAACATCCCCTCAAAAAATTGATGGAGTCCGGTTTGTTGATGAAATTGTCCCTTTAAAAATGGTCCCTTTTCAGGGAGTCTACGAATTCGTCCGTTTAACGGGCCCGTAAAAACGGTGGGCCTGCAGCTGAGTCCATGAGCTGGAGTGCATAGGGGCTACCTTCATAAGGCCTCAGTGACCCAAGTTTTCGGCCTTCAAAACCAAGAGATGTCGACCAATGTCGTTGATGGCCCGTTGCCAGGTTCTTGCTCCCCCATCTTTTCTTTAAAAAAAAAGGGGCCCGCAGCTCGGTGGTGCTCAACCGACTTGGATGTCCCGTCAAACGACGGAAGTTACCGATCAAAGGTTTTTGGATCAGTGGGTTTTATACCTCCAACCATGGGAACCCACGGCCTTCCTTCATTTTTTAGGAATTATAATTTATAACCCATATATTGGGGGTTCAAAACCTTCATTTTTTCATGGTTTTGGGGTCCAAGGGAATATACCCCATTTATATATAAGTATCTGTTATTTCACCCAATTTACTAACCATTGATCCTAACTTCCTGCAAAACTCCAAGGAATCAAGCGAAAGTTTCGACTCTCAAACCCTTGTGCTTTTTGAGGGCCAGGATTACGAAATAAAAAGCAAAGATTGATCCTGTAATCTCGGTTTACGGTAATGTTTCGATCAAGTTGAAACTGCTTGCTACCCTGGAAAAGGGTATCGCCAAATATATTACCACCCTAAGAATCATGCAATCTCAAAACTGGTGGTTTGGAGATCCCAGAACCCTGCTATAGAGAGTCAAACCCCTCCATAGGAGGGTCCATTGATTCTTAGGGTAGCTAAAATTGGAATTAACTTGGGAGTATGTTTGGACATGAGATTCGCCCGGTTTTTGTTGGTTCATGGCGACCACAGCGCTTTAAGAAAAGACCGAGACGGCTGGATATCTCAAAAGGCTATATTTGATGAACTTCCAGAGAGTAAATTTAGAGATCTGCTGTTTTGAGGAACAACAGCCATGGAACAACCCATGTAAAGTAGCCAATACCTCTGCAATATCTGGACTTTCCAGCTCTACACGTTTTTTTTCAGCTTTCCACTCCCTATGGGACTTCTGTGAGGAAATTCTGGATGCTAGAGTGGCTGTTCCAGAACCACAAGGAAAGGGGGAATCAAGGGAAGAAAGGAGTGCATTTGGCTGATTTAGGGTGCCAGGATTTTGACCAGCCGGGTCTGGGAGCATTTCTCCTTAGTTCCAACCATCCGAAATTTGCAGTTTCCGAAAACATTTGAAGCCATGGCATGCCATGGCCGAGGAAACATTCACATTCGAGGTGTCGTTTCTCTCATTTACTGATTCCAATACGTGCCTTGGGAAAGTTGGTAGCTGCAACTCCAAAAATCGGTGGAGTTGAAACTCTAACATTTGTTGTGTCGTCACTTCTGATAGACAAACAAGTCTAAATAAATGATCCTTTTGTTTTAGAATCTGGAGAAGTGCTCATATTTAAAGAGTACACGCTGCAAATCTGACTTGATCTGATTGAAGATTCATCTGGTGATTTTGTAAAATTGAGTGGTCACCAAGTTAATGAAAAAAAACATCATCATCATCATCATCATCATCATCAACAACAACATCACCATCATCATCATCATCATCATCACGTTTTTTGGATGCTGCATGGTCATTTGAAAAAAAAACAACCACTACACTAGAACTAAACACATCCCAGAAGCTCACCACAAATTTGGTCTACTTTTTGCCCTTTCCTTGTNTCCTTTCTGGTCCTCCAGGGCTCAGGAAGAGTTTCTGGTGCAAGCTGCGAGACCAGAAGATCTGCCAGTACCTGAGACTCCTTCGGCAAGTGTGACAGCTCGACGAAGCCGTCAAAGTCGAAGCCGCCAAAGTGAAAGTGGAGGAGAAGGGTCTGGTAGAATTCGATCGAGAAGTAAGAAGACTGGCAAGGGTGGGAAGATCCCAATAGCCAGTGGTGCCTATGTGACCCCTCCGAGCAGCTGGGTTGAGAAAGGAGCTGTGAAGGAGGAGATACATGGACCGGTGAAGATTGGCGCTGCAGAAAGCGATGACTCTTTGCAGCGAGGTTTGGAGAAAGAGGTTGTGGAACTCCTACATCAGGAGAACCAACAGTTGAAGCGAGAGCTGTTGGCCTTGAAAGAGGAGAAGAAGGTGCAGAAAGAGTTGGAGCTGAGAGTCCAACAGGAAATGGCAAAGCGAAGAGCTGAATCAGGGAAAGATGATGGGTCAGTGGACTCGTGGATGAAAGTGGGATCAAATGGAAGTGGTAGTAGGCCACCACCTCCGCCAGTGACCCCAAAAACATCTATGATGTGGACGACGCCTGAAGAGAGTCGCTTTACCCCAGGAGGTACTCGAGTTCCTGAAGGCGTCCCTCCTCAGGATGGTCCTGTTGTACCTCCGCCACCGAGTTGGATGAGTGGGAACTTGGAATGGAGTCAAGAGGATCACTATGGAGAGGCTGGGCATGGTGTACTTGGCAGTGATCGGGCTTTTGAGCACGGTGAACATCGTCATGGAGGTCGGGCTTGGGGCTATCACCTAGAACCACATCGTGATCGGGCTTTTGCAGCGCGAAATGGAATCGGTGAATGTGATCGGGCTTTCATGGGGCATGATGGCGTTTATGGCGGTGATCGGGCTCAGCATGGGGTGAGTTATCACGGACATCAAGACGGGCACCAGCAACATCCTGGCATAGCTCATAGTGATCCCAGGGGAGGAAATTCCAAGCCAATGGAAATGGAGGCGGGTAGAACATTAGGCTGTGACCGAAGTGGGGAGGATCTTCAAGAAGAGATCAATCGTCTTCAGAAGAAGTTAGATGAACAGAAGGGTAAGAGTTGGACAAAGAGATCAGTGAATGTAGGATATTGGCAGTTTCCGGAAGGTGAAGGGAATGAAGGCCGAAGAGAAGAAAGAGGAGGCACGGAAGACACACTGAGAAGCGTGCCAATCACATTACCCAAATTGGTGGATCCATCGGTGAAGAATGCATCGCTGGAGGCAGGTGATTGGATCGCACAGATCAAGCCCTATGTGTCGGATGTAGCACCAGGGGCGGCAGCATGGTGGGAGAACTTAATGAGAGTTGTCACGGAAAGGTACAATGAGTGGCTTCTAGCAAATCCATTAGAGCGAGTGTACTTGACACCCCCAGATCCTTTGGTAGCCTCAGCAGGTCACGCTCGTTTGGACCAACGAGTAACCACGCTGTTGCTTGGAGCACTTCCGGAGACACTGAGGACAGAGTTAGTAACAACTCGCCAGCTGACGGTGTCAGGTGCCATGTTCTCTGTGATGAAGAGATACCAGCCCGGAGGAGTAGCCGAGAGATCTCAAACGCTGATGGAACTTACGAGTACAAAGAGTGCAGCATCTCCATTGATAGCGGTCCAGCAACTTCGCCTTTGGAAGAGACAAAAGAATCGTGCTTTGGAATTGGGATTGGCACTCCCGGATCCGCTGATTTTGGTGAAGTCAGTGGACAACATCATGCGAGATCTCTTGGGGAAGCATCAAGAAGCAAGCTTCAGGGTATCGGCTTTTAGGATGCAACACCAGCTAGATGTCAGGCCGACTTTGGAATCGCTAGCGCACTTTCATGATCTGTTGCTAGCAGAAGCGGATCAAATGCTCTATGGAAGAACAGAGGAAAATGATGAAAAAACTCAGTCAGCTCCGACTGTGAAGGCAATGACGTCAGCGACCAGGAGTTCTCCATCTACGAAGACGTTGGGCCCTTGTCGTTTTTGGGGTAGTGATGCCGGATGCAAACTGGGAGCAGCATGTCGCTACAACCATGACTGGCAGGGTGTTTCCGACAGATCATCAAGATGTTGGACATGTTCTAGTAAAGAGCATATGAGAAGTGAATGTCCTTCCAAGAGTGCAGCCTTCAGCAAGGCTGGGGGGAGTGGAGGACCTGGAGGACCAGAAGAGAATGAGAAAGGAAAAGGAAAGAAAGGAGGAAAGGGCAAAACCAAGTCTGAGGGAAAGGGCTTCACTGGTGGTGGCGATCGAAAAGGAGGTGATGGAACGTCAGTAGCAGCACTATCATCACCAGGAGTGTGTGGTAGCAATGGCAAGCAACAACAGGAGACAAGTGAAAAACCAGAGTCACCAGTGAAGGGAGAAGAAGGACAAAAGCCTCTGGATGGAACAGGAGGATCAGAAGGACAAGGAGGAGCAGATCAGGCTTTGATGAAAGAAGTCACGAGTCTGCTGAAATCAATGAGGACACAAGAAGGAAATCCAAGAGTCAGGGCAGTTTGTGAGGTGAAGAGTATGCAAGCCTCGCAAGAAGTGAGAACGCTGATTGACGGAGGTGCGACGCATTGTCTTCGTCAAGCCAAATCAAGAGCTGAATGGAATGCAGCTGTCCCAGTTCGAGTGTTTTTGGCAACTGGTGAAGCACAATTGAGACAGAACGTAGAGTCGGCCACTTTGCTTGTGGAAGAAGCGATCCAGCCGATAATACCGGTCTCCAAGTTGGTGGAAGGAGGCTATGTGGTGAGTTGGTGCAAAAAGAAGTGTGAAGTTGAACATGGAAGTCATGGAAAGATTCCCATAGTGATGGTTCAAGGATGCCCTACGGTCTCAAAGGCGTGGGGTGAGAAGCTGATGATGGAGATTGAAGACATGGAGAAGAAACGAGCAAAGGTGAGAGCCATACTGGAATGTTCGGTGTTGGCAGAAGATCAATGGGAAAAGGAGGTAGCGGAGTTAAGAACCTTATTTCCGGAAGTCCCAAGTCGCATTTTAGAACAAGTTCCAGGAGAGAGTCAATGGGACAGTGGGCAAATTCCACTGAATCGGAGAAAACGTCGCCAGCTAGAGAAGGCGAAGTACATTGTGATCAACATGTTTTCAGGAGGCGATGGGAGTCGATGGTCGAGATTGGAATCAAATGAAGTGGCAGTTCTAAACATCGACATCTTGACGGGCTTCAACGTGATGGATCCACATGTAGCTGGATGGATTGACAGCCTCATAGCAACAGGCAAAGTCTGCATGTGGACTAGTGGTCCTCCGTGCAGATCAGTGTCCATATGTAGATTTGCAAAACAGGATGGAGGTCCACCACAGCTGAGAGGCAGATCTGGTCAGGAACGTTTCGGACTAGAAGGGCTGTCGGAAGCACAGCAGGACATCACGGACCACGATTCAGTGTTGTGGTTAAAGAATGTGAGATGGATGAGAAAGGCGAAGATGGCCAACAAAGATGTTGGATTGCTGCTGGAGCAACCGTTGGACCCGGCAGTTTGGAAAGAAGAAGCTAAGGAATGCCCCACCTTCACCAACTGGCCAGAGACACTGGAATTGGTTTCTCAGCTGAAGTTGGAGGAGACGGTCGTGGATCAAGGAGCAGTTGGACATGAAGCCACAAAACCAACGGTCCTCTACAACAATTTGGAGGAAGTCCAAACTTTGCATGGATTGAAGGACGTAGAGAGGAAGAAGCATGAGTGGCCACAATCTATGGAAGAAAGAGTGAGGTACTCAAAGTCTTTGGCTTCATGGGCTCCGGGGCTTGTGGAGATGATCGTCAGAGCTGGACTACGTCTTTGTCGAGAAGGAGCAAGTCTGAGAGCACTCACGAGCAAGGAGAAACAAGAGGTGCTGGCATGGGAAAGTCACTTTGCCTCAGGTCACGTTCCTTACCGGCGGGACTGCTTGCACTGTTTGGAAAGTATGGGCCGTGATCGTCAGAGGAGGAGGATTGCGAATCCAGAAGGGCATTGTCTTTCCTTGGACTTAGCAGGTCCATTTCAACCAGGGGTGGACCAAGAAAGAAATGGATGTCGATACCTGTTGATGGGAGTGGTGACGATTCCCATACTTCAAGGAGAACCTCTTCCTGAAGGATTGCGGAAGATGGGTTTCAAAAGGCCAAAGGAAGAAGTTGCGAACCTCGCACAGGGCAATGCGGAGGAGGCAACCTTGGACGGGGGGAGCAACTTCGAGGATAGGCCTGGAGACAAGGAAGAAGGAGAAGTTCTACCTGAAGCTCCGGAGGAACCAGTGGAATGGTTGGAAACCGAAGTTCAGGAGATGGAGATTGCAAATCAAAGATGGAGAGAGTTCATCAAGGACAGCAAGAAGACGGAGGTCAAAGGTATCACGTGGGGGGTTCCAGTCCGGAGCCGAGCAACGAAGGACATCATTGAAGGAGTGTCCAAGATCTACGGAAGATTTCGAGCATTACAGATCCCCATGTACCGAGTTCATTGCGACAGAGCCAGAGAATTCATCTCAGGTGACTTCAAGAGATGGGCTGCTTCAAAAGACATGATGGTGACGTATTCGGCGGGCGACGAACCGACCAACAACGCCAGAATTGAGCGTGAGATTGGATTGGTAAAATCCAGAACACGGCTCTTGATCAAAACAACAGCATCACCAATTACATGGTGGCCTCTTGCAGCAAGGCAAGCGTTGGAGGAACGATGTCGGAGCCAGCTGCTGGAACTTGGAGTGCCTACTCCAGCACTGCTGCCATTCGGTGCTGTTGGAGTCGCTCGAAAGAAAACCTGGTTCAACCGAAGCGAGCCATGGAAATGGCCCCAGCAACGTGTTCGTTGTTGGGGACCAGCGGCTGATATGTCAGTCAGCAGCCAGGGCCAATATCTTCAGACGGAAGACGGTCACTTTGTTAGATCCACCGTTGTCACCATACCATCAACACGGAGCTGGAGAAGTCAGGAGATTGAAGATGGTGAGGCTGCAGTGGAAGGACAAAGTCGAGGAGAAGAGGATCCAGCAAAGGCCAAAGAAGATGACGGCAAAGAAAACTTGGAGCAAATTCGAGAAGAAGTGATGGTACTAGAAGATCAGGAGGAAAGACAAGAGATGGAAGTTCAAGTGGTAGCACAGAAGAAGCGAAGACTTCAGAGCAAAACCCCTAGACCACCAGAATATGAACCAGAACTTTTTTCCACAGAGGTGCAAAAAAGGGGGGAGTGGCAGCATGAGGAGTCAGTAGAAGGTGAAATGGCACAAGTTAGATTGATGCAACACTTGGGCCTTCAACAACTGGTACAAGAAGAGGTCAGCCACGTGTGTGAAACAGGTGGCAACAGTGGAAGCAGTGGGCTGCTGACAAAAGCAAAGCAAGAGATCAAGTACCTGGAGGAGAAGATGAAAAGCAGTGAGGCATCGGTTGAGGCATCGGTGAGATCATTGACAGCAAAAGTCGAAGAAGAAGTACTTCAAACGAGAGTGGTTCCTTTAGATGAGGTGAAAAGGAACTTGGATCTATGGAAGCCGGCGTTTGAGAAAGAGGTGAAAACGCTGACAGAAGGACCAGTGAAGCCGATGTCGAAAGAAGAAGTGCAAAGGATGAAAGACAGAGGTGAGGTGGTGGAGATCTTACCCATGCTAGCGATTGCATCCAAAAAACCCCCAAACAGATTGAAGAGCCGGATAGTATGTTGCGGAAACTTTGCTGAAGCTCCTGCAGAAGGGAATCTGTCGGTGGGGGGAGTATGCTCTACCGTCATCCGGACGGTGACACACCTGGCAGCTTCGTATGGATGGTCTCTTGGAACCATAGATGTTACTGGTGCTTTCCTGCAAGCACCCCGAAGACCTTGTGGTAAAGTGACTTTCACGCAACCACCAACCATCCTACAGGCCTTAGACCTAGTGCAACCGAATGAGCTTTGGAGGGTTGATTGCGCCCTTTACGGGCTTCAAGAAAGCCCCAGTGACTGGAGTTCGCATCGAGATGACCAACTTCGAATACTTCAATGGGAGGATGAGATGGGTCACTATCACTTGGAAGAGACGGCTGAGAAACACTTGTGGAAGGTCAAGGATGGCAAGAACCAAACCACAGGATTTGTGATGGTGTACGTAGATGACTTCTTAGTGGCAACCAGCGAAAATCGCCTGACCAAGGTCTTCGAGGCCATCAAATCGAAGTGGAGGTGTTCTGAGGAGGAAGTGGTGACATCAAAGACATCGACACGATTTTGTGGCTATGAACTACAAGCCAGAGAACAAGGAGGATTCTGGCTGGGTCAAGTTGGTTACTTGGAAGACGTTTTGAGAAAGAGAGAGGTAGAGGGTGAGGAGAGTGTTCCATGCCCGAAAATTGAGGAAGCAGAAGACGAAGAAGAAAATCCTCGAGCTCTACATGAAGCACAGTCCCTGGTGGGGGAAACATTATGGCTGGCCAATCGCACGAGGCCAGACATTGCTTACACCACTGGAGTGATCAGCCGCCTACTTCATCGACGACCTCTGTACGCCTGCAGGTTAGCACATCACCTTCTCAAGTTTCTGAAGAAGACGAAGGATCACAGGTTGGAATATCGACCATGGGAAGAGAGCTGCAAAGATGAGGTGTCGTTGGAAGAGCCTAGGAGTTGGAACACGCTGGAAGTGTATTCTGACGTGTCATTTGGACCGCCTCATGAACAATACCGCTCCGTTCAAGGAGTGATGGTGGAACATTGTGGATGCCCATTGATGTGGGAGAGCTGTCGGCAGAGCTTCGTGGTGCAATCAACGGCAGAAGCCGAACTACTTGGATATGAAGAAGGGTACCAAGTAGGGGAGTCGATTGCAAGTCTCCTAGAAGAACTAGAAGTCCCAGTACGTCGACGGTTGTTTGGCGACAACAAGGCCGCATTGGCCTTATGCCTGAATGAAAATGGTCCGTGGAGGACCAGGCATCTACGGTTGCGAGTAGCTCACCTTCGATCAGTTCTACAGCAAGAAAACTCCAAGTGGGGAGCTTTCCACTTGAAGGGCAGCCGACTTCCAGCTGACGGATTGACGAAGGCACTGAATGGTCAGGCCTTTGGTGCTTTCAAGGCGATGATGAGGGTAGTTTCGGTGGTTAGCAGTGTCGTAGGTCTACTTGAAGCAACCCAAATGAGTCAAACCGCGGTAGGAACAGTTTTGCAGGTAGCAGGGTTAGCTGTAGCTAGTGTAGCCTTGCTGAAGAATCGACCGGTAGTTGGTAGCGCTTTGTTAGCAGCTGTAGCAATGATGTCTTGGAAGAATCAAAAAACAAAAGAAGAAAAGAACAGTCAAGATCCGCACAAGGACCTCAAAAAGAAATGTGAAAGAGGCCACTTAAACCCCGGGCATTGGGACGAAGCGGCACGTCCACCCAATAGGCAGTCTGAGGAAGCTTATGGGAATGACTCACGGAGTCAAAACGTAGGTTCGGAAGGATTGAGGGGCCCCCGAATTATGGCCATTCGAATGATGCGAGGAAAGGACTCAAAAAGTAGCAGTAGCCATGGTAACGCTGATGGGCATGTGGCTGGCGATGGCGAAGCTACGGTGAGCTCTACGGCTGCAGCGGCTGGAGGATATCAAGCGGTTCATTTGCAAGTGGATGATCTTGCAGAGTCGTTGGAAGTCAAGCTGACGATTGACAAGAGTGGCACGACTGCAAAGAAGATAGTCAAAGAAAGAAGCCAGAAAGAGGAAGCATCGGCCCCTGGAGAAGAAGATGAACCATGGAAGGAACCACGGTTTGCGAAGATTCAGCGGGCTACAAAGGACTTGTGGGACATGTCAGTTCCTGGATGGGCTGTTCGTGTGCATCGAAGTGAGCGATGCCGACCTTTTCACCCAGTGCATCGATCTACGCCTTTTGACATCCAAGACTTGGATCCACGGCGAATCACCAAGCTGTGCGGTGGTGAGGAGGTTGAGATCTATCAAGATGAATGGACCGATCCGAAGAATACTATGAAGCTGGGTAGTCGAAAGGATGGAACTGCTTGGCGTGGCTACACGTTCTTCAAGTTTAAGACGACTGGCAACTCTGAATCATGTCGATCTTCAGAGCAAAAAGCTCAGTCTTCTAAGAAGAAAAGTGAAGTCGACTCAGAGTTTGAGTTTATAGATTCGGATTGAAAAGCCTTGAGCCTTTCACCTCATCCCTAGGATTTTGGCTGGACGCCAAAAGGGGGAGTGTGGAAAGACATTTCCGTTTCTCATACCATGATGCTGACATATAGCTCATGTGACTTGCCTGGAAGGCTTTTTTGATAGTGGATCAAGCACGGAAAATAGGTGCGCTCTGCAGTAACCCCAAAAGCCAAAATCAGTATGAAACAGATTGGTTGGCCCTTCTATCGACGACATATACCATCTTGCAAGCCCCTTTCCAGTGACAAGGTTCAAGCTCTCCAGGTTTTACCTTGAAGCCCAGGACTGCAATGCCTTCTAGGGGCGATGCGTCGATGCCATGACAAATCGTCAGGTGATAATCTTGAAAGTTGAAGAAGGCCTGTGGAAAATATTATCTCCCTAAAGGAATGTGACTAGGCACCAAAATTCCATGCATATGAAGCTACTGTAGCACATCGATGTCCACTCCGTATTAAAAAAAAATAACTGTATATATATATATATATAAATGTGATGCATGTACAAAAAAAAACACAAAGAGTCAGGTTAAAGAAAATAAACACAAAGTAGGCCAACCTCAACCCTTTCTCGACGACGTCATTTCGGCAAAGACTTTCTTGGGTGGACAAAAAAACTCGCGAGGTAATTTTGGTTCATCAGGTGGTTGGGAGATTAAGTCGTCCGGCAGGCCACATGCGTAAACCCGCTTTCTATATATATTTGTATATCATATTTATATTATACACATATATTTTATATAACCAATTCTTGAGCCCTTCCTTGAAACCCAACCAGCTAGAGTCAGAGGCGGTTGTTTCTTACCAAAAAAAATCTTTACTCAACTCCACACCTTGTCGTCCTGCTCGATGTGTAGAGAAACGATGTAAATGACTGGCTTCCAGGTGGTGACATGACTCCTGGGCATCAGTCAAGGGGCCAAAACAAGTCATCCTTACCAGCTGTACTGGTTGGTGGTTTCAACCCATCTGAAAAATATTGGTCAAATTGAAAGTCTTCCCCAAATAGGGGTGAAAATAAAAAATATTCAAAACCACCACCTAGTGTATGAATGATAACCAACGAAACACTGTTCAAAACACCGACACCTCACATGTTTTTCAATGAATAGATCCAGTTATCCGGAGCAACTGTGATTGGTGCGGTGCAGAGATGTGGTCAAAAAGCCATCTAGTCTCCAGAATCTGAAAAATCAAATGGAAAGAATATCTACCCTACAACACCTCTGAAGAATTTCGTTTGTCATTCCATAGGTGTAGGGGTACTGCTGCTTCCAATCGTCAAACTTCATCAGCTTGCTTTACCACCTACGTTTTCATGGGGAGGAACTTTTGATTCAGACCATCCAGCGAATTGGGTGCTATGTCATCAACTGCTATCAACTGACTAGCCCAGGAAAACATCAGAACAAAAAAAAACATATGATCTATCTTTATGGAACAACCTCTGATTTCCCTATCCCAACAGGTTTGCGTATCTCCTGTGTCGATTTCTGACGCTTCGCAGGGGGTTCTTTTGCGAAATCCCCCATCTTCAGCTCCTGGAATGGTCGCAGGTCACAAGGTCATGGGAAAAAATAGGACCACATCCCTGAACACATGGTCAAACAATGCATAATTGATATATATATATATATTGTCTATATACATACAGAGAATCAGAGAGATAGAGATTGTAGAATATGAATGAGTCTTAGATACACATGTCTTAATATCTATGTGCACTTCTTGCTTGTGACATATATCCACACTAGTACCACCCCCGCAGCACCAACCATCACCCACCCGATCCTTGTGTGCCGTGATGATGAATCTCACTCCCGCTGCGTCCCGGCTTGTGATGGCCACTGTTCGGGTGTCAGCTGCATCGCAGTAGCCAGTGATACGCCATCCCAGGCCAACCAACATTTGTTCCACCACATCTTGTTGATGGCCCTTCCACCTGTAGATGCAATGGGTTCCCATGGGTGCCCTAATGGATAAGTTGAGAAGATATCAAGGTTTACTGGGGTCACTGGGAAGTTTGCTGGCCTAAGATATTTTCGGACTCTTTCATTCGAATTTCCATGGGGCCGTCAGAGGTGTTAAGGTAGTCATCAGCCCTCCAAGCCGCTTCAAAAATGTGTTCAACAACTCCACCCCACCCATTGCGTCAAGAGGCTGTGAGGGATCTTGATGCCCAATCACCTCACTCTTGAATCAGAAACACACACCCCTCCAAAAAAAAAACACGAAGCAATTCCACCTTTTTTCCATGTGGATTTTTTGAACGGTCAGTGTTCCCCCACAGATCCACCTTGCTAACAGCTAAGATGCTGGATGTCCATCCCAAAGATTGGTCCAAGTCTTTCGACCCAACTCAAGATCGTGTCCATCGACTTGAAAGCTGTTGAGTTTGTCTTCTAATCTTTTGTACCTGCAGTTTTGTCCAACATCCAAATATGGCATCCCTGTGTTGGAAAAAAACATTTGAAAAAAGTTGGCCTGGTTGATGATAGATGGCACAGATACCAAAAGGTAGGTTAGTAGAGAATCCAAAGCGACCAATACGTACAGTACTTTTAAATTACTGTATCGAAGTAGAAAGTGAAACTCAAATTGACATCTTCAATTAGATGGCGATCCTCGGCACAAGCAATGGGCAAAGCCCTCCTGAAAGTCACGCATTTTTTTACATCGCCAACTTGGCATCACTCTTTAGGTAGCAGAAGTCTAAGTATAAATCGCTTCCACCAAATCCAAGCAAGGACCAACAAACCCAAACAATACTTAACTACTGTAGCATTATCCTGCTTAAAAAGCGTCATAAGGAACAATTACATAATTTCATATAAAGATATTGCCAGCAAAGAAAAGATCACAAAGATGTGAACTATGTGTATGTCTCTAAGTCAAAACAACCAAAAAAAGCTTCCCGTATAACCTACCCCACACACTCCTAGGGCACTCAGATAGGTCCTTCAAGGAGTCACAATAGATGTGAATGTGCGAAAAACTCACCGACCTCAACAAGAGTCAAAAAGCTATATGCACTTTTCTCCTGGTGATCCATATGATTCGACATTTTCCTAGTGCTGCATTGATGACAGCCATCAATCAATGCTATTCATACTGACTGTACCAGTGCAGTATCCTTCCATCTCATCAATCCAACTAGATTCATCACTAAGAGAAAGGCAACGTTTGTAAGAGATGCCAAGAATCTCTACATGAATCCTGAAAATCAGCTGAATACAGCTTTTCGTTCTGCAGCAAATGCATCTCTCACAAAGAATCAACAGCCTAAAATCTCCTTGCTTTCTCACAACCAGTTTAAACACTTGTTGTTTTGGGTAACAGCACGGAGTAAGAAACTCGTCAAAAACAGACAGGTGTCTCCCTACATACCCCCAAAGATCCCCTAAGTATCCTGCACAGTTCCAATGTTAATTTTAGTTGGAGTTTTCAATATTGGTATGCCCAAAAGAAAAAGTTTATGTGTTTAAGGTATGTACATGAAAATGTGTATAAATATTTATAAATATGTATATATATATATATATGTATAAATCACTGTTGATTAAACTATTAAAATCACATCTCTGAAAAACTTGACTGCTGGACATGCGTTTCATTTCACCCAGCCATGCGGCGCCATAGCAGTTCTGCTTCGTCTGCTCGTGGTGGTGAGTGGCTGCTTGGTCACACCGGAAAATCTCAGGGCAGCAGTGGGAATCGGGAAATAGCAGCGTTGGTTCATAGGATTCTTAAGCGGGGGTGGTGATTCGCCCAATCTTCCGTAATGTTCCCTAAGGTTGCCCAATCTTCCCTGGAATCCTTAGGGTTCCCCAGTTACCCCCTCCCATGCCAAGTTGAAGACAACTAGCAACTGGAAGTCGGAAGTGTGATGTCGATGGTGGAGTTGCCGAAATTATGAATAAAATTCCCCTATTTCTTCCTACTGCATCTCGAGGCTTGCCCAGGGCCACTGCATTCCCTTCACATTGTATAGTATCTTCTTACTCTATGAATGGAAATTGTAACCAGATGTTACGCGAAACGCTTCGGGACCTCATGGGTCATGTCACTTCCGCTCCAAGTGACGTGTATGGGAGGGTGCACAGCAGGAAAGAGGATAACAAAACGGAAGCCAAGGATCGGCTTCTCCTCATCACTCGCGCTTGAGCGAGAACAGCTACAGAACGCACCGAACATTGCACGACATGTTGCAGCCAAGTCCCACTTATCTTTCCCAAGAAAGGATTTTATTTTCTATATGTCATTTTTCATTACATATATAATTATATATATCTTCATTTGGTATATATATAATACTTATCCATAAATAAATATTGTTCGCTATTTGTTCTATACAGTTTGAAAATATATAATCCACAAAGATGCACAAGGGTCAGCCTCTCCTATCTGTACACTTATCCCGGATCCCCCCCATCTCCACCGCCTGCAAGGAGCCTTCCAAGCGACCAAAAACAAGCAGTGGATGGCCAACGGCAGCAAGCTGCAGCGCTTCTTCTTCACAGTTTAATAAAGCCTTGAGGTCGAGGGCTGTTAATTCAAGCAACTCATTCATACCAATCCATCCAAAAAAAAAACAACTGACATGCAAAAACGGGAGGGACAAACAATTTATGGACAGCACACAGTTGCGGGCATTTTTTCCGTTTGAGTCTTGCACCCAGCAGCGTTAAGGCATGGGACCTGGATAACTGGATGTACAAAAAACTCTTTGAGGATAAGCTCTCAAAGGTTCTTGTGGCCACTCACTTCTTGCCCATGGCGATTTCGTACTTGCGCTTCTCGGATTGCAAGTAGAGGATGATGAGGATGGCGCAGGGCACAACCACCAACACAATGTTGGCCCACCAGCCAGGAGTGGAAACCTCCAAAGCAGTGGTCATGGAAGTCTGTAGCTCCAGCGCCTCTGGCACTGCTGCTCGTGCGGTGCTTCGCAAAGAGCTGGTTGGCGCAGGTCGGCCACCAAAGACGAAGGACGGAGCGCAGAAGGTCGCAAAGGCCAGTGCCAAGAGAAGGGTAGGAAGCAGCACGAGCTTGGAAGCCATTGGTCCAACGTGGGCCAAGCAACTAAGCAACTTGGGTTCTTTCGGTGCTGATCTCTTGGGCCAACTGTTGCTGACTAACACTGGAAACCTTACCCCAAATACCACCATCCACAAGCCCTGGCATGGCCAGGTCAAATGAACCTCACTCAACTAAATCCCATGTTGATCAAATAGAGTCTGCAAAAGGCACCCTGCGGGCATGATTGAACACATGCAACAATGCAACTTGCCTCTAGCTTGGGAATCGGCGGCATGTTTTAAGGAGCAGAAAGCCATCCAAATTCTTTTCTTGTAGGGCAAATACTTGGATAGATGGGTATCTACAGTATATCATTCCATATATAAATATGTCAACACGTCGGTGTGCATCTGTTCATCAGTATACAGTCTACAGCATTGGCAAATACCTGCAAAATTCTACCTACATCCATTTCAAATGCCGTATCATATCATATCATAGTAATCTTTGTCAAAACCAAATCCAAACAGATACAAAACCGAAAAATGTCGAATAATCATGTCCAACCATCCAATAATTCGGAAACAGCGTTCTGCTGCACCCCTGCTTTTCCCTCCGTGCTAAGTGCTCGTGGGTTCTTGTCTCAAAGCTTTTGGAACTGATTCGTGAAGCATCCAACATCTCCACAATCAGCACCATCAAAAACTCATGGCCACTCACTTCTTGCCCATCGCGATTTCGTACTTGCGCTTCTCGGATTGCAAGTAGAGGATGATGAGGATGGCGCAGGGCACAACCACCAACACAATGTTGGCCCACCAGCCAGGAGTGGAAACCTCCAAAGCAGTGGTCATGGAAGTCTGTAGCTCCAGCGCCTCTGGCACTGCTGCTCGTGCGGTGCTTCGCAAAGAGCTGGTTGGCGCAGGTCGGCCACCAAAGACGAAGGACGGAGCACAGAAGGTCACAAAGGCCAGTGCCAAGAGAAGGGTAGGAAGCAGCACGAGCTTGGAAGCCATTGGTCCAACGTGGGCCAAGCAACTAAGCAACTTGGGTTCTTTCTGTGCTGATCTCTTGGGCCAACTTCAGATGGAAAGCACCATATATGGAGTTTGGAGAAAATGGCATCTGCTGAAGCTCTTGCAGTAGAAATCATTCTGCCATTCTACCATTCTCTCCATGAGGTCAAGAACTAGGCTAGACTTGTACAAATGCAGAAGAACTCCTACTGACGTACTGCATCGCTACTGTGGAGGGCTTCTCAATCTCTCAGTTAAAGTGAGACGTCTCGATAAATAAATTTATATGAATACGTAAGCATATTGCATATACCTATAACTCAAATAACTATTAAGTGTATACATCATGTATACATATGTTGAGAGTTGATAATTATGTACTGCATAAATATAAACATATATATATATATTCAATTATCTGCATAATTTCAAGATGTATTCTACTTCCTTGGTTCTGGAATTCTTTTGGCAATGCAAGCCCTGCCATACAAAAACGAGTCCCACTAGCAGGAGCGGGTGTGGCATGTCTCATGTCACCATTTCACTCATGGTCTTGAAACCAACTGGCATCGGACACATCTTTCAGCCGAAGCACAATGTTAGACATGGATCAGCAAACGTCTAAAATCTAAAAACTCATGGCCACTCACTTCTTGCCCATCGCGATTTCGTACTTGCGCTTCTCAGATTGCAAGTACAGGATGATGAGGATGGCGCAGGGCACAACCACCAACACGATGTTGGCCCACCAGCCAGGAGTGGAAACCTCCAAAGCAGTGGTCATGGAAGTCTGTAGCTCCAGCGCCTCTGGCACTGCTGCTCGTGCGGTGCTTCGCAAAGAGCTGGTTGGCGCAGGTCGGCCACCAAAGACGAAGGACGGAGCGCAGAAGGTCGCAAAGGCCAGTGCCAAGAGAAGGGTAGGAAGCAGCACGAGCTTGGAAGCCATTGGTCCAACGTGGGCCAAGCAACTAAGCAACTTGGGTTCTTTCGGTGCTGATCTCTTGGGCCAATCCTGATGCAGAACAGAGGTCTTGGAGTCTTGGAGATTGTGGGGCTAATGTGCCCCGCACACAACTCAACCAGTGACACTAGTCTAATCTGCACGAGTTGAAGAACGCAGTGCTGTACGACCTGCCACCGCCACCACGCCGCCGCCACTACCACCACCACCCACCAACACCCACCAACACCCACCAACACCCACCAACACCCACCACCACCACCACCACCACCACCACCACGACCACCACCACCACCACCACCACCACCACCACCACCAGCAGCAGCAGCAGCAACAACAACAACAACAACAACAACAACAACAACAACAACAACAACAACAACAACAACAACAACAACAACACAAACACCACCAACAACACCAAGAACAAGAACAAGAACAAGAAGAAGAAGAAGAAGAAAAAAAATACAACAGGGAGAAGAACAAGAACAACCATAAGAAGAAGAAGAAGACGAGAATAATAAGAAGAAAAAGAAGAAGAACAAGAATACATTAAATTGAAGGCACCCATTGACTTTCAATCAAAGGTGATGGCTCTTCTTTTCTGCATATGTCACACTTTGTCAGCGCAAGCATAACCGCTGGACCTGGATCCTGGTGCATGCGCTGCACACAAACAAACATTCTGTCTGCATCTGAAAAACTGTGGCCGCTCACTTCTTGCCCATGGCGATTTCGTACTTGCGCTTCTCGGATTGCAAGTACAGGATGATGAGGATGGCGCAGGGCACAACCACCAACACGATGTTGGCCCACCAGCCAGGAGTGGAAACCTCCAAAGCGGTGGTCATGGAAGTCTGTAGCTCCAGCGCCTCTGGCACTGCTGCTCGTGCTGTGCTTCGCAAAGTGCTGGTTGGCGCAGGTCGGCCACCAAAGACGAAGGACGGAGCGCAGAAGGTCACAAAGGCCAGTGCCAAGAGAAGGGTAGGAAGCAGCACAAGCTTGGAAGCCATTGCTGCAGAATGTCACTGAAGGCTTTTCTGAGCACACCCTATGTTTGAGCCACTTTCTGTGCGAGAAAGGTTAGGAAATGGTTCTCCTACAGGCCGCAATCAACAGCATTCCATTGCTTTATGAAGACTGCTGTCAAAACATCTACTTTAGGTACCTGTGGTGCATGGGCAACACTCCAACACTTCTGGGCCTCTATTGAAGCCATATGACACATGAAGCCACTACGTCACTACATCTAAGCTATCTACATTGATCTACATCTCTTATTGTCAGACCGACCTAGGATAACATACTGCATGCACATCAAGCTGTCATATGATGTCATAATTGCAATGCTTGAACAGAGTCCACAAGGGTAGGGCAAGGGTGCATCAACGCCAACCAAACACACAGTTTTCGGCATGACTTTGGCTCTTTCCGGTTTACAAAAAGTGGTGCCATGCTCGAGTGGCGAGGCACGATCTTTCAACCTAGGACCTAAGACGCGCTGCTGGCGCTCACTTCTTGCCCATTGCGATTTCGTACTTGCGCTTCTCAGATTGCAAGTACAGGATGATGAGGATGGCGCAGGGCACAACCACCAACACGATGTTGGCCCACCAGCCAGGAGTGGAAACCTCCAAAGCAGTGGTCATGGAAGTCTGTAGCTCCAGCGCCTCTGGCACTGCTGCTCGTGCTGTGCTTCGCAAAGAGCTGGTTGGTGCAGGTCGGCCACCAAAGACGAAGGACGGAGCGCAGAAGGTCACAAAGGCCAGTGCCAAGAGAAGGGTAGGCAAAAGCACAAGCTTGGAAGCCATTGGAATCTACTGAGCCGTCTGTTCGTTTTGTTGGTTGGGCTGCTTGGTCCACTATCTCTTATTATGCGGGCATCGCAAAAGAATGGGACATCTGAGACACGGCTTCAAAACATGTGGATAGCTCCAACTACGCTAGCTAGACTTCAGACTTTGTTCAAATGCATGCGCTTAAAGATCTGGTCTACATGTCTTCCTCCCCAAGCAAAGACGGGAGGAAAATAACGAAACATAAACACTCTAGCTACATGCTGATGAACAATGCATGTCAATGCATGCAAAAAGGCTGGTGAGTTCCCACATCTTCTCTCCCAAAAAAGAAACTCCACTGGATCTTCATTGATGGATTTTTTTGCGGTCTGCCTTCCACCCCACCAAAGGTGTGCCTTCAAGCGTTCCATTGGTGCTCTAGTGGTTCGCAGCCTGCAATACGTGATGTCGAATTTCCTGTAGATACAGATACAGTAAAGCTCTTGAATGATGTTTCAAAAATCTCAAACATTCGTGCACCTACTTGGTTGGCAAATGGCAACATGTTGACAATGTTGCACCTTGCCAAGGTGAAGCGTGATGCTGCCGCCTCCCCATGAAAAACGTGAAGGAATGGCCAAAAGAGTAGGGAGTTATACGGTATACCTTCTAAAATTCTGAAAGGGTCAGAAAACCCACAAATCTACTATACAAAACCGGCATGCTTACTGCAGGGAATGATGATCCCTGCCCTTTTGACTCTGCACAGCGGCATTCTGGGATCTCAAAACCACGTTTGAGATCAAAGGCATCTTGCTGCTGTTCAGCTGCTTCTCAGCAGTTTCTGGCTATGTGATTCTGGATTGGCATTCAGGTTGGATAGATCCTGCAAACTACCTGAGCTTTGGAAAAAAACGGCTGTTTCTATGTCTCATCCATTCATTTTGGTTCCCAGCGCCGTTTCACATAAAGCACTTTACATTATCCCCACGTCCAAGCCTTGTCCTTTGTTTCTGAGCTTGTTGGTTGCAAGGACCTGATGCTTGCAGCAATCATCGGCTTTGAAAACGTCTTACTGGCCCAGATTTGCAAAGATATGTGGCATGTCTAGCTCTGAAAAGGCAAAAGCTAACATCGGTGTTGCATCAATCCATGTCACAGCATGGCAACATACAGCACATGGTTGACATAGATGCATACACTTCAATTATATATATATAGTTACAAAACAGGCGTTGTCCAGTAGATATCAGTCTGATGGGCATTTATGCGCATATTTACTGCAATGCACTGCGAACATTCCGGCTTTGCGGTGAAATAGGCTTATATAATTATAATTACACAGAAGTGAGAGATGGACTGAAAACCGGACTGCAACAGTATGGACGGCTGAGTAGACCTATGTTTGGGATCCATGATTTGGTCACCACTGGAGCCAGCATGCAGACCCTCCGCTGCATTTTCCTTCACGCCGTCGGGCTCAACACGAAGAAGCAGTCGTCGCCTCAGAATTCACATGAGGCCGTGCAGGCGTGGAGAAGTGAGCATAGGAAACGCTGACATAGATTCCAATCCCAAAAATTCTCTATTCCGTATGAAAAAAGACATCTCACCTTCAAGGAGTCAACAGGTTGAAGTTGTAACATCAGGAGCCAGAGAACTTCGGAGAGTTCTCGACCTCGATTTAAGGAAAGCCATGACTCCATTGTTCAATGATCTTCCAAGTCAAACTGTACCAAGTTGATTGAAGCTTTCCAGGCAACGTTTCATCCGGATGCACACAGGATATCCTTTGATCCTGTTGTACTCTTATCTCATGTGCGGAGATGGTTCAAATGCAGATCTGGCACCTATCACATGATAAGCCTACTCCAATTCAAAAGACCTCCATCAATGAAATGATAGGTACCAAAAATCATCGGACCCCACTGCCCACCATCTTTCCAACACCTACGAGTCACACACGCGCACTGCCCGTGGATATCCAATGATGGACAGCTCCAAGCGCTGACGGCTGCACCCTCCACAGGTCAAGCGCCCACAGGCGCGGCAATGGTGCCGCCGTCGGCAGCAGGTGAAGCAAGCACCACAGAGTTGGCAAGAGACCTGTGAAGCACGCCTATGACTTGTGCCAAAGGGATCACTTGGGAAGATATCTGCCTAGTACCAGCTATTGACCGAGATGCCAAACGGAAAACTTTCCAAAAGGCATCAAAAGGCATCTGATTTTCTGGAGGTGCATGTGCGAGTTCCATATATTTTGGGGTTATACATGGCCGTGCACCCAACAAACCGCCATCCACACCTCTTGGGCATCGGGGACCCACCTTAGCTGCCCCAACAGCTAAGGTTGATAGAACGTCTTGGTCAAGCTGTTTTGAGACATACGATGTATCTGGAAGCTCAAAGCTTCAAATCTTTGAAATATACTAAGCACCAAAAAAAATCATCACCCAAGGGTGATGCAATTGTCCTTGCGATTGCCATCTGGGTTTTCTAAATATATGATGCCACCTTTAGCATTCCAGGATTGGTATCTTCATTGGTGGATTCTCCAATTCCAGCCGAGTCACTTTGGAGCCACTGGAAGTAAAGTCCCAGAGGAAGATGTAAATGAGATGGTGAAACAGCCCACACTTCCAAGCTTGGCTTTAGCGTCCAAGGTCGCAAGGGCTAAGGAAGGAAGTGCCAATAGAGCCTCAAGGAATCATCTCTGGACAGGTCCTAAAGACAAGGTGTTCAAAATGACTAAAAATATACAAGTAACAAAAAAATGAGGGGTTGAAACTATGCGGCATTTGCAATTCATTGGCAGGTTGATCTGATGGAAAATACGCAATGCTTTTGAAATGAATTCATTATATAATGGAAAATACGTAACTTCAAAGGCAGGAAGTCGAAGTTATAGATGCAGGATCTTCGTTAGGATGTATGCTGCCAGCCTATGTTGATGAATGCTGTCGTACTAATATGTATGTGCCGTTCAAGTCTCAAAGTAGTTGTGAGCTTTGGTTGACCTGACATTTCTATATCGTGAAAATCACCCATCCTCAAAAGCTCAGGGCGACCACTTTTCCAACCTTTTCTCTGTTTCTCTCGGCTGACTCCTCCTCCATCCTTCCTCTACTTACCTGTCACTTGAACAGTAAAGCCGAAAAAATCCTATCCTTCGCATATACTCGCAGTCCATGATTGGATCTTCTCTTTGCCATGCAGCCTTACATCTTCCAAACTGCTTCGATGCATCATCTCATCAGTGAACCGGACAGTGATGTCGTGCAAATGAAGCAACTCACCCACCAGAGTTGCCAGAGTCTTGATCACCATCTGTTTGAGACTATCGCTAGCATGGCCATGCAAGGGAGGATCCAGGGCATAAAAGTGTAGCTCCCTGAGGCCTGATGGAAGGATCAGATGAGATAGCGTTTTCAAATGACATAGTGCCGTCCACTCAATTTGGACATAAAGCGTTTCAAGGCTTCTAGGCAGCTCATCCAAAAAGGTTTGAAAGCTAAGTGTAGACCAAAGGCTGTCAAAGACAAATAGTTGAAGCGAGCGCAGAGATGCAGGAAATGAAAGTGAAGTAAAATCAAACTCGTTCGCATTCGTGATGTGCAACTCGAAGAATTGAAGCTCCGGTGGCAAGAGCAGTGGAGCTGCAGCGTCATAGATGCAGAATGCTGAAAGTGAAAAAGCCAACCTTTCCAATGGTGCCTGGGCTAGCATTCGGAAGAGTACTTCAAGACTGCCTGGCACAATGGAACAACAGAGAATGTCCAAGGACAAACTCTTCAAGCACTTGATACCACCCAGCATTTCACCTAAAAGCTCCCCTTGTACCACAGGATCCGTGGTGATGATGTCTTGACAACCGATCAAGGTCAGGCAAAAACATCTCAATTGCGACAGCTGCCTGAGTGCTTGACCTAAGGTGTGTCTCAGCGCAAGATCATCGAGATTGTGTGCGCCAAAGGCTATTTCCAAGTGAGACACTTCAGCTGGAAAGCTTCCAAGCAGCAACCTCAAAGTGGAAG
This sequence comes from Breviolum minutum Mf 1.05b.01, assembly GCA_000507305.1. Taxonomy (NCBI): domain Eukaryota; class Dinophyceae; order Suessiales; family Symbiodiniaceae; genus Breviolum; species Breviolum minutum. Next base: position 156,305 of record DF239744.1, read on the forward strand.
CGTCTTCGGCCTCGTGGAATGTCAAACTCAGTTGTTTTAGACTTTGCATCGCTGCAATTTTGGGAGACAAGAGATGAAGCATACGCTCCAAAGGCCGTACCTCTTCGAAATTAAGGCACAATTTCTCTAAGCCTTTGGGCAAATTCTTGAAAAATCCCTTCAAAATCTGTTTTGTGATGCCTGCTCCGAAAGTCAACTCTACCTTCTTCAAAGAAGGTCTGAACCAGCTGGACATCAAACGCCAACTTTCAGCCAGAGAGGCATTGGATGCCTTTTGAATGCCACAGGTCGAAATGCTCAAACTACGCAAGTCTGGTGGAATCCTACTGGAAAGTGATTTGCACATGCCATCCGGCATGCTCGTCTGATGAAGCCCAATCTCATGTTGTAGTAGTCTCATCCAAAGATTCTGCTGGCTTCTGTCTAACAGCGGACGGCAAGCTTTGGCCGTACACAACAAGCGAAAAATTTGCAGACCCAAAAAATCCACCAGCCACTCCAGCACCACCGACACTTGTACCAATGTCCCTGGCAGCATGAACGTCTTCTTGCAAAAATCGCAGGATGTGCCACACTTGTTTTGGCAGGCTGATGCTCTGCGAGTTTGGCAGGCTGCTACTTGTTTGGGAGAGAAAACGTGGTGCGTCCACGTGCACTTCACGGGGGTTGATGTTGCATAGAATGGATGGTAAGAGAAAATATCCCTACATATAAGTATACGTAAATTTGTGTAAGAAACACGTAGCCGTATATGAATACATATGCCATCAAGAGGCACAAACACTGTCAAACTGCATCTTGAAACAAATGGCCCAAAAGCAGAATGGTCAACCCGTTGTGTTTGAGAAGGAGATGGTCAACCCCTGCACTGGCACTGACCTCATTATCATTGATTCACTCATCATCACCTAAGAGGACTCAGCATTAATACCTAAATACGGAAGGCGAGGCACATATTGTGTTTGCAATCATATCCAAGTTGGTGGTTTGAACCTGTTTCAAAAATACCGATCAAATTGGATCCTTTCCCCAGATAGGGGTAAAAATAAAGACTAAATTGAAACCACGCGTACTGTGGTCTTGCTATTGCTTGCCAAAAACTCCATTCAGACTACCACCTCTCAACCCTTTTCCCCCTACCCTGGCAGAAAATTTTCCTGAGGCTGCAACCTTGATAAAAACATTCTGCGTTAACTTCTCCGTCACTGGAACGTTGGAGACCAACCACTGCGCAGCCAGGTCCTCTTGACCAGTAGCCTCCAGGTCCGTGACGGGAGGCGACTTATCTGGTGCGAATAGGGTTCCAGGTCCGATTACCCTACATGGAACTAACATAGCTGGCTGGAATTTCATGGGCTATGGCTGTTAGTTTCAGGGAGGAAATCCCTCAAAAAAAAAAATCCTCACATCAACTCTGGAAGATGATATCAATAAAAAAAACTGATCCCTATGCCAGCCATGGAGTGCCATCCACCGGCTGCCTCCGCAAGCTCACGGAAGTCTTCACGCGAGCAAAAACCTTGAAACTCCACCATTGTAAAGATAGCGGAAACTCTCTCCTGAAATGTGGCGGTGTTCATGCAATTATTTTAAAAAAAGCACCAATGCTGATAAAGAAATTCAGATATGATTTAGAATCAGAATCTAAAGTTTAAAGAATATTCCAAGTACATCCTTTTTGAAGATGCTATGAAATTGCATCTTGGGGAGTGTTGTTCATCAACTCTTTGAGATGTTCTTATTCATACAAACACCGGAAACGTTAGTAGCAAATCTGGCAGAAGGTGATCTGACTGAGCTTGGTCAGATCCATTCCTGCGATATTGGTATGTCTGGCCTATGACACCCCTTCAACTCCAACAGGAAAACTTCAAAAATGCCTCGAAAAAGTCTCGTGCATTTGATCCTCTCTAGTTTCAATACGTATGCTGAACAGCAAATCTCAAGGCTCCAAGGGCGTCTCACCCAACAAGAGCGCCACAGAAATGAGGGCATGCTTCCTCAGGCTTTCGAGATGGCAACTCTTCCATGGATTCTGGGCATATCACCCCAACCAAAGCGTCTAGTGTGCAAGCAGATGTGATGCCATTTTTCTATTGGACATCTTTGATCTTAGAGATTTCAAGATCTGCCCCTAGCAATTCACCAGCTAAAACAGGCCAAGAATTGGAGGTCGTCACCTATCATCCACTACTGCTGTAGCGAGATCAGATGAGATCGCTATGGTTTGCCAAAACTCTGTGAACTCATATCATGCAGGTGATGCGAAAGGGCAAAAAGTAGGAAAAGCCACCTCTTTCTCCCATGTCAGTTCCTTCATCACTTGCGCCAAAGTGCAAAAGCACCACTCCACAATGAGAAGAATCCAAATCCACGAAAACCGTCGAAAGAAATGCCTGGACATTGTCAACGCTCGCTCGTGTCCCACCATGTATAGTATCATAGTAGTAATTACAATAAGACGACACACATAGGTAAGTCACAGGTATATATTGAACTTGTAGGAAAAGGATCATTGTAAAACAATATTCACAAACAATCCAAAAGCAGGGAACCTAGGCCTTTCCAACATGAAACTCTGAACGAACCGACCCTGAAACGCACCTCCCAAGTAGAGCTTTTCACTCCTGTGACCTCTAAATGCTCAGCGGCCAAAAGCATCAAAAAGTCCAGCTGGGAAACCTGCCAGCGAATCGCGAAAATCTTTGGGGAGCTTCGCTCCAAAAAATTGGGGAAAACATGAGCGATTCAACCAATGAAACAAAAGTAGTTTTACTACCCAGCTTTATAGGGATTATCATAAGCCAATATAAGGATCCCTATTAACCAACCAGTAGAATAGAATGTCACTATCTATTTTTGGGGTTGGGTCTGTAAGAAGTTGAAGTTCCTTCCCCTTTTGCAATGGCAAATATGGTCAAATATGAACCCATCGGCCGGGGTGACTTGAATCAAGCAAAAATCTGGGATTTCCAGGGCAACCTGCTAGAACGTTCCAGAATTTGAGAACCAGAAAAGAAAATTGACTTTTGACAACATCGTCGTTCTAATTCTTCAACATGTCATTCTATATGCAGATGGCCTCCAGCAACAAGCAATTCAACAAATGCCTGGTGATTGCAAATGAAGATCTGCTCAAAACCCATTTCAAAACCATGCAATTGAAAGAAGAAAATTGGACTTGAAGCAAATGGATGGAAACGTCACGATGTCGCTCATGCCGCCATAGAGCTTGCCTTGGTATGTCTTCCAAACAAGCGTTGCAAGGAGTGGCTTTAGTTGGGTGGGACAAAGCTAGTGAGGTACAAACGCTTCCATTTTCCAAAATGCAGCCCATGAATACATTGGGTACATCTGAAATAGTCTTGGGTATTGTTCGGAACCCCTTGGACCTGGCCATGACAATCCCAGCAGCATTTCGCGAAGCAAGCTCTGCCTGACGCATGTGTCCTGGGGAAACTTGGTGGTATTGAAGGATCGACATGTGAGACACCTCAACGACAGTCTATTGAATAGCTAGATTCAAACGGACTGAACTTAAGTTGGTGGAACATGCGAAGTCTTTAAACCAAAAATGCACACACAGAATATGCAATCTTTGAAAAACGCTTCACAATTGAATGGCCATTCGGGCCCCAAAAAAGTTGCACCAAAATCTCAAACCCACAACTTGCTCACAGAAAAAATCGATCTTTTTGCAGATCACTCCTCCAGGACCAGCTGCTTCAAGCGTTTCTCCTGTGCCTCTTTTGTTTCCCTCTGCCGTCGACTGGCCGACTCTGCTGCAGTGTGCTTTAGCCGCTCTTCAACCTCGTCCAGTTTCTGCTGCACCAAGGTGTCCTTGAAGCGTGGGGATAGAGCGTGGGAGCCGTGCTGGGTGAGGATTGAAGGAAAAATCACTGAAAAATCCCATAGATAATCAGTTTCTTATTGTATATTGTGTTGTTTCCAACGTTGCTTCTGAAAACAACCTGTTGCTGAGAAGAAATTGTCGTCCTGAACCCTGAACGCATGCACATCTTTAAAAACCATGGATTATGTGAGCAGCGACAAGACACTGGCAGGAGTTCAACACTTCCAACAGCTGCTGATAGAATCACCTGTGCAGCAGGTGCCCTTGGAAGGTGAGTCTGGTTTGCCGTACTTATGTATTTCATACTTTCATGTTGGTAGCTCTACTAAGTAGATTTGGGAATGAGGGGAACCCCCTTCCAAACCTGTCGTTAGACATTAAGATGGACAGCGATATGAAAATATAATGTATAAGTATATGTAATATTTGTGTGTATCTATATATAATATGTGCTTGTGCGTGTTGAACCAGAGTTCTTATCCGTCTTCCAGAACTGAATTGCTAGGGAATCGCTGCAATGTATCGCTAACCCAATCATCTCACTAATCAGTGATTTCAAACTGTTGCAACCCGAATCTATACCCAATCAAAAAGAGAAATAACTCCCCTGAGTGATACACAGTAGGGCTGTTGTTGGGTGCGCATTGTTAGCACAAACTTTCAGGGACGGATCCCTGATAAATCCATTGACTGTGCCAGTTGGAGAAACGGACCCCACCTGTGCATCATAGGTTTGTTGAAAGGTCTTCTGCAAGGCATCCATCAGTTCCGGCAACTCCCACTGCTCGGGATGCAGGGAGGAATGCGGCAGGCGCTTGGCAGCCATGTCCAAGACCAAAGCAGCAATGGTGCGAAGCAAGAAGATCCTAGCGAAAAAAAAAGGTGGGCCGTTTCTTTTGTAATGCTAAATGCCAGGGGGAGCAGGGGGGGGAAGCTTAGAGGTTCATGATTTAATGTCTTGACTCAGTTGACTGCTTCTCTTGGAATGTGATGGAAAAAAAAACTTGATTTTTGTCCGTGAAGTCCTGGGATTGCTGGCACGAAGAATGGCCCACCAACATTGTAGCGTAGCATCCACCGGCAATCCACAGCAAGACAACAAGGTGCATAGCGGCCGTGCAAAAATCACTGACGAATAACCTCGGCTTCGACCTACCATTCTGAGCTTGGCCATTGAGAAAACAGAGAGACGCAGGGAACAAAACAGGAAGCACCTAGCAATCCATACCAATCCTTGAAAAGAGGTGCTGACATGATTCAACACACCTTCATCAATGTAGGCAGTAACCTACTACAGTAATCTAGTACATGTATCATACTTCATCAACCTAAATCAAGAGCTTCATTAGGTGATTCCCCTTAGTAAAGCAATCCATTCAACTTTGCCGAAACATCATGGGCACCCTTCCATCTCCGAGTCACCATCGAAGCTACGACACAAGGCAAAGAGCTTTGGTTCCAACTCTCCAGCCATCCAATCAATACCTCAGGCAGTGGCAGTATACACCCTGGAAAAAACACGGGCCTTGGAAAATGTAGCTCTGGCTTCAGATATGGCGTTCTTGTGAGTTTTTTTAATGTTGAATTTTGGGGGTGTAAAAGTTGCTGCTTATGTATGAAGCTTTCAAAAGCGCATCAAAGAATTTGCCCTGGTGTGCCGGATTCTATTTGAAAGGTTCAGTGTACCAAACATGTACATACACAACAAAGCTTCGTCCAAAACCAAAATCCATCGGACTACTGTTGATGGAAGAGATCCTGCACCACCAGGGATGCATAAAACCCTGTAAATAATGGGATATTTACCATATCAACTGGTGCAGGATTTCTTCCATCAACAGCATGTCCAAAAAGCACACCAAGACACATTCACAATCGGCCACTGCTCCCTGCAGCATATTCTCAGACACGAAGTGTGAAGCAACCGCTTCAGCCAAGGCAGTCAAGCACCAAAAAGCATCATCACGGGCCATGGCGCAGCTCAGCACCGCTGCAGTGAAATTTAAGCCCTGGGTGTAGCCCACTGAGGCCTAACAGGAACGCAGTGTGAAGTAGAGGTGATGGGTCCTGATGGCAGTGGATTTTTTTTGGACGGAACACCACTTTTTTTTGATGACTTCGACTCAGATCTTTTGGTGGCAATGTCTTCACTCTCACAATTGCAATGCACATTACTATGATCATGCACTAGGCATTTTATCCATAGCCCATATAGATGGGCTGCATTGTGCGTTAATAGCGGGTGCAAACGACATCATAAAACCCATCAGGTGGAAGCAAGAAACATTGCGAGCACAGCACAACATCCGCAGAATGTCTCGAGACGAGGTGGCTAAGGCTGCTTCACAGGGATGTCCAGGAAAGGTGCGCAGCAAATCTTTTTCGATCTCCTAACGGCATCGTTGCCATGGGATATCTTTGGCTGTGGGAAGGCATGCCGTGGAGTACTGCTTCTGCAACGAACCCAGGAGTAAATGGAAGTATCACAACTTAGAAATTCGAAAAGATCTTGTGCCGGCCTAGCAGTGCTATGCAAAAGCCGGCTCACCAGAATATGGGAGTGACATATTATCTATATCTCAAAAAATATACATACATATATATATATATATAAATATATCCAAATATATACAGTATATGTATATATATATATAACATACCAATGTGTGCTTTTTGTGTGTTGTCGAAATGAACAATGGGATGAACGAATGGCCCACTGAAAGTGAACCGTCAGCCTGGAACCCTCAGCCATGTCTGGACAACAACTTTGCCGCTCTCACTTGTCAAATTTCCCTTCCAAAAATCTATGAATTTGGCAAACATACTGTTGATGGACAAAATCCTGCACCGCCAAGGATGATGAATATCCCATGATTTTACGGGGTTTTAACCATCTTAGGTGGTGCAGGATTTTGTCCATCAACAGTAGGGTAACTATAAGAACAATCAAAAATTCTGATTGAAGCGCCACAGAACTGCTGAACGGCCCGGGCCCACCCCCTCCTCTGCAATCCGCTTCCTCCTTTTCCACTGTGAAGACGTGCTCGCGGTGCCATCGGAATGGCAGTGAGGCAAGGCCACACCTGACAACCATCGAAGGCCCAACAAGTAGTTCTTGTCGTGCATGCCTGGCAACGAACCCTGATCTACCGAACTAGACTGAGATGTATCTACCCTCCCTGAAACTAACATAGCACCTGCCAGGAGGCCTTCCCAAAAAGGAAACTCATTTTGCGACCCCAGTGTTTCGGGTGCTATGTTAGTTTCAGGGAGGGTATCAAAATGTCTTGACATTCAGGGAGTTTTTGGCACCATGGATTCTAAGGCACGCCCATACCAAGCGTGAACCTCAGAAAGTGCTTATTCAATAGTCCAACATTCCCTGTCCCCGTAGCTGAAGACTCTTTACCTTTACGTATATGTGAGTTTTTGAGACCTTCATTCCGGTCACAGTCTTCCCAACTCCATTGGGAGCTTGGTTCATGCAAGTTGCAACAGAAATGCATACATTGCGGAGTTTCACGTGGATTCACGCCTTGGAGCTCCCTTCCCTGCAAGAGGTATTCGCGAAAGCCACCAGAACCATACACTTCTGAAAGCCATCGTTGACGTGGCCCTGCTGTCCAAAGAGTATACCTTCAAAATGCAAATCTCCAAATCTTTCACACTTAAGAAATGCTAGCCAAATGTACCAATCAGTTGGTAGAAAAATACAGTTTTGTAAGATTCAAAAAAAAGAAAAAAATGAAGCCAGTTGACTCAGTTGACTTCTATTTCCAACCAACCAGCTAAAAATTGACTGCCACCGAGGCCAGCTACGCTTCTTCATCTTCAATCGGGAATTGCCATTCATCCAGCCGGGTGGTCCCACATCCCGAAGGCCGCGGAGCCCAGGTGCTGGATCGATGGCGACCCAGCTGCAACCCTGGTAATGGCAGCTGCCCAGTGTGGTGAATTGCGGCGCTTCCCATAAAACTGGCGGAACGCGAACTCCGCGTATCACTGGGGAAGGACATGGCGAACGAAAATTGGCAACGTCTACTAACGGTTTTATGAGATTGTATGGTTTTATTTGGTCTTCAGTCTTGAGAGGCTCAAAGGCAAATGGTGTTCAAAGTTCGAAAAACTGTAGGTAGCATGCGAATGCTTGGTGCATGGGAAATGAACTTGGACAAGCATATCAAGATCAAGCATGATCGTAGCCAGACCGGTCCCTTGCGCTACCCCACTTGAATGCTGTGTTACGTGTGTCCGTGGCTTCGCCCAGCTTGTCAACACTGCCGTTGCAACTGAACTTCACATAAGGTAATGTCAGTCTACAAACCAAGAGTTATTGGATAAACAATCTACTTGTCTTGGATACCCGGAGACTTGAGATTCGTAAGCCATAGCAGTATCATCCCGCATGCACAAATATGTTGAAAGCCTCGGGGAAGCAGGAAAGCACAACAAACCTGGCACTCTGTAGTTATATAAGTGTTTAGGGTTTGGGGTTTACGACCCAAAGGGTTGCCTTTCCAGTCGCAACCGCAGCCACCTTGGCACTTCATCTGGGACTGCCACCTTTGGCCCTAGGCAACCGAGCCAAAGTTGCAATTCAGCCTGACATCGATGGTTCACTGATGACAATTTGAGACATGAGGCATACCTGGGAGGGTTACTAGTAATATAGCTGTGGTTTCAACCCATCTAGAAAAATATTCGTCAAATTGGACCATTTATTTTCCCTAGTACGGGTGAAAATATGTTGAAACCACCACCCAGTAATGTATGGTTCCCTGTCATTGAAGTATACTACCAGTAGTGCCCGGACAAGCCGGGGGCGGAAGTTTCCAAAAGGAAAAGAACTATATAGCCCAGAAAGAATTTGCCTATAGAATGTGCGCAAGGCGACCGACCAGCGCGATGCCCAAATCATTTCTTTGCTGTGAACGAACCTTCTGCCGTTCCATGGTGGTGATGTTTTGCGCTTTGAAGTGAAGTGTTTTGATGTCTTGATGTCTTGATGGTCACGTCACTTGATGCGATGTGATGGCTTGTGTTGTGTCATGTCACCGTGATGCAATGCGATGTCATGGTGATGAGCTGTACTACTCCAGTACTACTCTGTACTACAAAGTACTACTCTAATACTACTCCGTACTACAAATACTACTCTGTACGACAAAGTACTACTCCAGTACTACCCTGTACTACAAAGTACTACTCAAGTACTACAAAGTACTACTCAAGTACTACTCTGTACTACAAAGTACTACTCCAGTACTACCCTGTACTACAAAGTACTACTCAAGTACTACAAAGTACTACTCCAGTACTACCCTGTACTACAAAGTACTACTCAAGTACTACTCTGTACTACAAAGTACTACTTCAATACTACTCTGTACTACTCCAGTACAACCCTGTACTACAAAGTACTACTCAAAAACTACTCTGTACTATTCCAGTACTACCTTGTACTACAAAGTACTAATCCAGCACTAACTTGTACTACAAAGTACTACTCCAGTACTAACTTGTACTACAAAGTACTACTCCAATACCACCCTGTACTACAAAGTACTCCAGTACTTCTCTGCACTACAAAGTACTACTCCAATACTACTCTGTACTACAAAGTACTACTGCAATACTACTCCAGTACTACCTTGTACTACAAAGTACTTCCAACTTCAGCAAAGACTGCGCCTGCCACGCAAAATGAATCTCATGATTGATCCGCATCGCATATGAAACGTCATTTACAATGCGCAGAGAAACAGGCATCACCCTCCAACTTCACCAAATGCGCAGAGCAACAAAAGTCACCCTCCCACTTCACCAAGTACTGCGCCTGCCACGGAAAATGAACGTCATGATTGATCCCGCTCACGTATGAAACGTCATTTACAATGCGCGGAGCAACAGGCATCACCCTCCAACCTCACCAAATATTGCCCCTGCCACGCAAAATGAATCTCATGATTGATCCGCATCGCATATGCAACGTCATTTACAATGCGCGGAGCAACAGGCATCAACTTCCAACCTCACCAAATACTGCGCCTGCCACGCAAAATTGCACTCCCAAATCTTAGAGAAATTTGCTGAAAACAGGTCTGGGTGGC